>JAJHUR010099243.1:941-11525 GCA_027495735.1 Lutjanus campechanus | reverse complement strand
ATACAAAGCACTTTCCATACATATATAAAAGGGCAATAGGAACAGTAAATATTTTTATTATCACAAATGACTCAAATTATTATTAAATCCACCGGTGATGATGAATGTTTTTGGCTTTTTGCGGTATATTTCAGCGAAAATCCAACGTATCAACATATACTCTGCTTACTCTGCATTTTATCCCTGTAAGCCTTGAAATGTCTACACTGCTGCGAGCCACCAATAATCTGGAGGCCACCCGGATTCAGATCTACAAGGACGTGATGTCCTCCCTGCTGGGCGGCTTGCGGTCCCGGGGCCAGGCCAGCACCCAGGCCCAGCAGAGGCTGCTCAGTGTGCTCCATGGACAGCTGCTGGGCATGGAGGGTCGGCTGAAGGAAGAGCGAGGGGCCCGCATGGCCGCTCTGGCCGGCCAGTGTAACATGGAGACTCGGGAAGAAATGGAAGCAGAACACCGCAGGGAAGCTGCTGAGAAGGCCCAGGCCGAGCTGCTGTGTCAACATGCAGACCAACAGGTAAAAATTATTTGTTTGTTTTGCTGTTTGCGTTGTGTATTTTTTCTAGTTTTTTCACCTAAATGAACAAAAAAAT
Source organism: Lutjanus campechanus (assembly GCA_027495735.1). Classification (NCBI taxonomy): domain Eukaryota; kingdom Metazoa; phylum Chordata; class Actinopteri; order Lutjaniformes; family Lutjanidae; genus Lutjanus; species Lutjanus campechanus. The sequence continues at coordinate 10,934 of JAJHUR010099243.1, read as the reverse complement.
ATATATATATATATTTTTTTAAATGGCAACAAAACAATGTAATATATAGTATAAATTAATGGCTGGGAAGTAATAGATTGAGATATGAGAGAATCTCCTAGTTTATTGCTTTCATTACTTTTAATAAACTGTAAATCTCTTTTTTTTTTTAATGTTACGAGGAGCTCCTCCACTGCAGTGTCCTCCTGGAGAAACTGCACAAGCTGAGCCAGAGTCAGCTTCAGCGCATCCTGTTGGTCCGACACGAAGAAGCCTCTGCGAAGGTCCAGAGGCAGATCATCGAGTGGCGCCGAGTGGAGCTGCACAAGATTTTCTCTGAGGAGCTGGAGGAGGCCACCAGGATGGGCGAGCTGGAGAAGAGCACAGCTAAGAGTCTTCAGCATGATTACTTCATCTGTCAAGTGAGCAATCAAAATTTGATAATTTCCTTCATCTTTTAAGCAGACTGAATTCTGGGTAATCGGTACATGAAGCAAACTTTTAAAATAGATAATGAGACATGTCCTTCTCGTCTCTGTCCAGGATCAGCTGGAGGAGGTGCTGGATGTCGTCCTTGCCAACCAGCGCTTCGTGCTTGCTGAACGTCACGCACAGAGGAAGTTCTTGGTGCACAGCCTTCACAGCCTCAACAGCCTGATTTCTGACACCTTCTCCAGCACCTCCAGCAACTTGGACAGCTGGTTCACGCACATCAGGAGGTCAGTGCTTGTTATGTTTACCAATCATCTCATATTTCGCTATTAGACTATATGAAAAACGAGGCCAGGTAAGTTTCAATAGACTTCACTGTGAAGTCATGCCAGCAAAAACTGTAACTTCCAGGTAGACAACTGGTAGTTCATTTGAATGGCATAGATATAGAAAAATCAGCTGCACTGTAAGATGTATAGTTAAAGATGGTGGTCTGACCTTTCTGACATTCCTGCTGTTTCTGCTTATTTTACGTGATGTGCTGCTTTGTTAGCCTCTTGATAAACCAAATCTACTCAACACCGACTTCTCACCTCTGGTTGTACAAACTGCTGGTTTTGGGTAAACTCAAGTTGTCATCTTCTTTAGTCTGTGGCTCAACAAGTAAATTAGGTCTCCATCCTAATGTTAGTGAAAGTATAAAACATGTATTTTAGATGAATGAGACACTTTGAAATAACATCATGAAGAAAGAAAATATTCAACATGTTACTGCCATTAAATTGTATGTATGTGACAGGGGTGACAGGGGTTTTGTACCCGATTACTGTAAAGAAATATTGTGATTGGTTCCATAGCAGTATGAATGGCCAATTTTAAAGTTCAATCTGAAGTGCTTTCATTTGTGATGTAAGACACATAATCAAAAGTATAGATTTGCAAAAACTGTTAACAGAAATGTACAATTTACATATTTGTCTTGTATTTTACAGAAACAATGTACACGATATCTAGCTCAGCTTTGTTGAGTATGAAGTATTAACCTGGTATGCTTTGGTCTCTCCACCAGAGGGAGCACTGTGCCTGCAGAGCAGATTGACCAGCTCCAAGAGAAAGCCCAGAAAGAGCTGGTGATGGTGAGGCAGAGACTGGACGAGGCCCTGAGCCAAGAGAGGAGAGCCATGCGCTGTGGGCTGATTAAGAAGAGGCGGGAGCTCATCTCTGATATGGTGAGGAGATCATGCATATTTAGGCTTTGATTGCAGCCACCTGCAATATATATCCATTGTGGATGTGGATTGACAGCACAAAACCTACATATATACCACCTTTAATCCTGCCTCCTGCCTTCTCCAGCTGCAGATCCACAAACAGAGGCAGAAGGATCTGTCTGGACTATCCAGGGGTCTGGAGGGAAGGATGGATGTAGCTCAACACCTGCACTGTTGGCAGAACTTACTGACAGCTCACAGTTTGGAGCTAGCAGAGCTCATTAACAACCTGGATGAGGAAGCTGCTGCCGACATCCGCAAGGTGCCACCCTGACAGGACACATCAGGCACATTCATGACATCATTATGTATCATGCATAACAAAGGAGTATTTTTTGGTTCCTTTACATCATGTCCCTTTCTTTATGTAGATTGACTGTTATTAACTCCCTGTTGAGTTAATAATGATGCTCTACCTGTTCTGTAGGTGACCATGCGTGTGATCCAGGGTGCCATAACAGAAGTCAAAGCCATCCAGCCCTCTGCAGCCCAGGCCCTGCTCACACTCCTGCCTCCAGGACCGCAGCGCTCTGTGCTGCAGGTAGAACCAGAAGCAGGAGCAGGACAAGCTCAGGGACAAGGAGGGAGCGCTCTCTTGCAGGGACAGGAAAAGTTACACCAGGAAGGCAAAGCGGCCTTACGCACCCTCAGCTGCACCAGGGAGGCTCTGAGGGAAGCCATGGACAGGGAGCTGCAGGAGCAGAGGGAGCTCAGGGCGCACTGCAGAGCCTTCTTCAGGTCAGTGTGTTATAATAACACTGGTTATCTCCTTTCTGGGCATTCAAATATAAGAAAGTATGTGAGTGTAAACAGGGAATGAAGATAAAAAGAGCACTTTTTGGATAATATTAAACTATATTTTACCCAGAGGTTGTGTTAACTGAATATTTTCCATCATAGACTGAATTTTCTTTTAACGATGGAGAAATCTGAAGGCCCTCCATCATTTTGACAGATTAAAACTGAGGGCGATCAACCGCAATGAGTGGTTGTGCCGGTTGCAACGAGGGAGAGATCACCATAAGACATATAAAAGATAGATAGAGAAATACTTTCCAAATAATCACAAACTCACTACAGGGACAGCTTATATTTCAAGAAAAAAGTTACTGCGACTGAAGGAGATCAAGAGGACAGGGAGAGATCCTTGAGCTGTTGGCAGAAGAGCTGTGGAGTGTATTACTCTGAGCAGCATGCAGGGGAATGAATTACAATATGATACATTTCTTGCCTTTTCCCTGATGCTCTAAATGACTCCGTAATTGCTTTTTAGAAATAAAGGCCCTAAGAAGGTCTGAAAAGTTTTTGAATCTATCAAGAAAGTCAACAAGTTGGCAACACTGAGTCCAATAATTTATTATGTGATTGATAAACCTCTATATTAATCCATCTGAAGGATAAGCAAGTGACCAAAACTACCTTAAACAGCCAGCTTCTGCTTTGTGCTGTCGGCAGACCTCCAGGGTTGACATGAAGAGTGTTGGTGTCTCTGTTCATCTTTTCTCTCCATGCTGTTATAAACACTTGTTTGTTCTGTATATTAAATGATATTGTGATCAAGTTGTTTTTGAAAATTAAATGCTATTATATAGACTATGTCTCATCATCAAAAAATGAGAATCAAAATGACGGGCACAGATAGATTAAAAAGATACTACACTTTCCATGATAACTCACTCAGTATGTACTCACCACTATGCCGATGTGATGATAGGTGCAGATCTTCAGTTCACAAAACAATCCTGGAGTTTCAGCAGAAAACAGGGTAGCAGCCTCATCCAGTACAATGGCAGTGAATGGTGACCACAGATAAAACGTTAAAAATAGCACACAAAACAAACAGCTACAGCTGACATTTCAGCTAAAAACATGGCGTAAATGGCATTTTTTGCGGTTAATTTTTAGTATCGCGGCTCACAGACACTTGGATTACACCACACAAGCAGGATGGAGACATTTTGTGTTTGTTTTGTGTGCTATTTTTAACGTTTTATCTGTGGTCACCATTCACTGCCAGTGTACTGGATGAGGCTGCTACCCTGTTTCTCCTAAAACTCCAGGATTGTTTTGTGAACTGAAAATTTTTACAACCTTCTCTATCAAAATGAAGGACGACATGAAAGTCTAACGCAACCTCTCATTTTATCCCTAGATCAGATGGTGGTGTTCTCTATGCGGTGTGTTCATCTGTCAGTTTTCTTTTTTCCTCTTCTGTCCCAGTTGTTTGTGTTCGTCCCAACTGACTCTGTGTGAAGATGAGCAGCTCAGGATGAAATTAGAGTTTCAGAAGTGTCTGTCTGTGATGGACCGCTGCCTGGTGCTGCCCCATGCTGTCTCCAGAACCAAACTCCACACCGCTCTGGCAGCTTGGAGAAAGGAGAGCGAGCAACAGATGGTGAACACATAATCACACAACACATATTCACACTTCATTGAATGTTGTTATGTTCCTAAAACCTCTGCATTTGGGATTAGAAAACGTGTGAATTTGGCTCCTGCTAGTGGTAGTATCTACCAGACACAAAGTATACTGCTTCCTTATTACACGTTTGGTCTAATATTTGTGTTGCCTGTTTTACAGTGCATTTGATTGAAAATGAGTGTTGAACGCTCTGAAATGCTGCTGAAGTGACATGTCAGAATTCTCTATGATATGAGTTGATGCAAATTTCAATTTTAGACTCTTAGATTATGAAGATGTCAGATGTCAGTGGCCTTTTTTTTTTGTGGTTAGCACACGGCAGTCTGCTGCCCTTATATGGATTTATTGGGCTATTTATATATGCGACTTGCAAATTACCTAGCACACACATCTAATTTAAGGTCCAACACAATTCATCAGCATACTCAGGTGGGTAAGAAAGAAAGAGATGTGGCTGTCAGTGCACATATGATTTCTCTTGTTTTCCTCTTATTACTTTGTGCAAGAACTAATATGAGAGAAAAATAAGAAATCAGTCATGCTTGCCCCAATTTTCCAAATTTAAAAATTATTGAGAATTTTAGATAAAAGGAACATCAGAGGCAGAAACAACACATCATTCCCACCAACATGATGGTGGGAATTAGCAGACATCCTCCATTTTCAACATCCACAAGTATTATGTTTGCTTGTGTGCAAACATTGATGATTTAAATATTTTCTTCTTCTAAATCTCCTCATAATATGATTCTAACAGTAATTCAAATGGAGGAGCCAAATTGTATTAAACTAGAGCAGGAGATAATGGTGCATTTAATGTTTCCTCACATGAATAAAAAATGGTGACCACCAAAGCAAACCACACTGCGATCAGCCTCAATTGTGTGGGCGCTGGACGAGTGCACATTGTTATTCAGAAATATAAAGGCTCCATAGAGTGGTTTCATATCTAATCATTATAACAGCATGCTTGGAGTCATTTTCCCAACCAACTTATGGATATTGTGGTTTTTGCAGACGAATAGTCAACCCAAGGGGAAAACCAGTGAGGCCAGACAGAAATCAGACACATCTGACCTGCTGCTTTTCCAGAAATGGCTCGAGGACAGAATCCAACTGTTTGAGAAAGAGAAGGAGATGGAGAGCGGCATCATGAACAAAGTAAAGCTGTTTTTTTTAGTGATTTCTTTCCAATTATCTTCACCATAAGTCGACTTAAAGTGCAGTAAGTTCTTGAAAGCATGAAGGTTCCATTGTATTAAAGGATTAGTTCGAATTATTTGAAGTGGATTGTATGAGGTACTTATTGATAGTCAGTGTATTACCTACAGTACAGGGCAGTTGACATGCCCCCAATGTGAAGAAGAAGAGATGAATAATAATAAGAATGCCCTGAACAGGGTCGGCAGCAAAATGTATTTTAGCCACTTGAAAAATCAATATCAATTGTGCTGTATTTACAATATTTTCACAACTTTACCTTCCCATCAGACAGTCTTTTCTGATTTAAAAAAACACACTTATAAAGGCCATACATGGCTCTCTCTCACTCAACCAGACTCCTTTGACAAAAATAGTAATTTTACTTAGCAGAACATGGGAGTTTGTTTTGGATTTGCCAGTTTACCACTGCCTCGATCTGTTAGTTTGCTTGTGTTCTTGTCTGACTTTGGTGAACCTGTTCTGCAAAATAAAATTACTGATGTTGTCAGTGGAGCCTGTGTGGTTTAGAGAGAACAATATCTGGCTTGTATAACGGCAGTTTCCCATCGGAAAAGGGTATCTGACGGCCAACTAAAACCATGAGAATACTCTAAACATAGCGTACACTTCAAGTGATTTTGATTTCATTAGGTGGGCATTTTTAGGTGATTAAACTGTGTTTTGTGCTGATTTTGGATAAGTACCTCATATAAGCCCACTTCAAAAAATCTGAAACATCCCTTTAAGTTCATTCAAGAGCAAAGCTGTTCTCAACACAGTACAAGTTAACAACTATCTGTATTTAAGTTTAGTGTCTGCATTGCACACAAGATGGTTTGAGTTCATACAAGATGCCTGAGAGACATCCTGTCTAACTTTGGCAGGTGATGGAGGAGATGCGGAGGGAGAGAGAGGATGATCTGCGCTTGCAGGCAGACAGCCTGGCAATGCAGATGGCCACCATCCACTACCAGAAGTCTGAGAGGAGGACCAAAGTGTTGGAGACCTCAAGAGCAATGCTCACTCTGCACAGTCTGCTCATTCAGTATCTCAGGGAGAGAAAGAGCCCTGAGAGACAAGACATGGCCCAGAGTATACAGAGCCACTGCTCGGTAGGCAAAGTTTGATTCCTATTAATCCCTCTGTTGCTTTGAGACTTCTCACTAAACTTTGTTAGACTTTTATTGTGTGTGTGTTATTGAGTGGGATTTGACTCTTGCTGTAGGGCCTGGAAGAAGCAGAGGAGCAGCTTCAGAAGGAGAGGATAGAGTTAGACAGCCTGCAAATGTCTCAGTCCAGAGTTGAATCAGATCCGACACAGAGAGAGGACTCTGATGAGGGAGAGGAGGAGAGTGAGGAGGAGAGACTGTTTCAGCTACAGCAGGATTGCAGGATGACGTCCATCCTCCAGGAGGCGCTCTACAAGTGTGAAGAGGTGGTCACGCTGTTGGCTGAGAGGTGAACTGTCATGTCAGCTTTATCTCAGGAGTAATGAGGAATGCTGGATCGACACGGACCATTAAATTATTACACTGTGTTTTTTAGGTTGCAAGAAATGACTGCCAACAATCAAGCCATGGAAGATTTAAAAGAGCAAATGGGGCTCAGGAGACTTTATGCGAACTGTGACCAGGTCTGAATTTATCAAGACTGTTTTTTTTTCAAATGTTATATTTAACTCAAGCACATTAGTGGAATAGAAAAACACAGGAACATCATCATCATTGTATAGACAAAATCTGTGCTTAACGGAGGCTCTGCTTCCTGCTCTTCCTGTCAGGATCTGGAGTTTGCATCTCGACTGGTGAAGCAAAGTCAGGTGACTGCCGAGGTTCTCCTGGAGGCGCTGCGTCTCCTTCTTCCCACCCTGCCTGAAAGTGAACTCCTTTCCGTCACTGACGCCCTCTGCCCCAAACTGCACCCTGTTTCATCATCTGCAGAGCAGGAACACTCAGGGTAAGAACCAGCAGCATCTTTCTACTGGCAAACTTTCTTAAGTTTTACATCTAATCTACACAACACAGGGTCATATTAGGTGAATGTTTACTCATGAGAGGTGGTAATAATTAATACATATTTCAACTTGATGTGTATTTTTTCTGTGTTAGTCTTTTTCCATCAGACTTTTGCTGAGCCCTGTGCAACATCACTAGAAAAAGGAAAGAGAAAATCTGCATAGATATAGATTCACTTTGGTCACTTAAATTGTTTTAAGATATATATATAGATTTGACAACATCATGTTTTGCTGACAAAGTACTTCTTAAAGGATAATATAAAAATAAAGGGATTTTTTTAATTGAAGAGATCTTTTTGTTAGAGTAATATCATTTTGTTTAAGCAGAAACAGCTGTTATCGTGCTCTGTTCAAAGCCACTAGATACCATTGATGAAAAAAACTAATTTTATCTGGCAGAACATGGGAGTTGCTGGTCTAGTGTTATTGTGTGACCCTTCTGTTTTAACATGTTAGTTTAGATTGGAGCCAAACTAACTAACTTGAATATTTGCATGGTGCTGACCAATCAAAACTCCTGCTAAAAAGTTAAATAAAAAGTAGCAGCAGAATTGCATAACAGGGTCATGTGGTGGGCCATGTGTTTCTTCCTTCATTGAATTAGAATATTGGTTTCACAGTTTGAGCATGATGTTTTTTAGATGGCTGGGGTTAGAAAGTGCATCCATACGAATAGGTAATGCAACAGTTTAGTGGTTTCAGAGAAGTAAAAAAGACAGTATCATGTTGGTACAGTACTGGCAGGTACTCAAGGTTGCGGTATCGATAACACTATTGGACATGAAAAAATTTCATGTCATTTTGTCAATGGATTCTTGTGGCTTTGAACAGTGATACAGCAGCTGTGTCTGGTTAAACAAAAATGACCTTACTCTTCAACAAAAACTAATATCTCTGTAGAGAACCTCTCCATAATGTTGTCAGACATTTAAAACAAACAAGTGGCAAAAACAAGCACTTTTAGGGGACATAGTTTGATGGGCACATATACCACCAAGGATTAAATGGCAGCCATTGCAGCATGTTTCACGACTGCCGCTATCTACAGGGCCAATTCCAAAATTCTTTTTATGTTGTACCTATTAGTCATTTAGACCCCAAAATATGTTAAAAAGAGGCCTGGGTTTAAAATACTGGAATTACCCTTTAAGACAGTTGATTTACTAGTACCAGCATACCAAATCCCTGCCCTTACAATCTGACAATTGTGCACCCCGCAAAAGACACTTCTCCATTTATTCACTATTATGGTATATCAGGATTTAACTCTCTGTAAATGGAGACAGGACTTTCTTTCCATACTTAGAAATCCCCGACCACTGCTATCATTTTACTGCATTTCATGAAACTACTTACTTATTTGGCTCTTATTTAACTCTTTGGACTACCACACAGTAATATAAGTATATAATATAATAAGTATAATAATTAGTATCAAAATGTCGCTCTTTTTCTGAAATGTGTGCAGATTGTCTATCTCTTGTTTAGTCAATTTCATTCATTAGCCATCATCATAGAACATCTGTCTGGCTCTTCTAACTTGCTGGCAAGGTTTTGAGTTTGGTTACCAACTAATGTGCATATGCCAACAACAGCTTTTGTCATGCACTCATAGTTCTTATTTTCTTTCCCCCCTTTTTTAAAGGGAAAAAAAAAGTAAGTTGAATACAGTGAAAACCTTTTTGCCCAAAGTGCACAGCCAGAGTCTGTGCAATTCAAGTTCTGTGGTTTTAGAAAGTAGTTTTCTGAGTGAAGTCACTGATTAAATAAGAGCAGCGCTGAAACAGCAGCTGGCTAAAACAAACCCCTCTGCAAGCATTGTCTTCATTTTGAACAACAAATACTGTTTGAATACGGTTCCACAAGGGTCCCTTTCCCTGAGCCAAGATGGAGAGATAAATGATTTTACTCATCATTTAATTTCCCTCTCTTCCTGATACACTGGAACAGTGTCTGGCCCCCGCTGAGTTTGGATTAGTTGAATGATGAATAATGTCTCATGCTTGAGGTCTCTTTGGATTGGAGCTGTCTGGCCAAAGGACAAGGGAATGAAAATGCTCAGTTTGGAACAATAAGCAAGACATGTGTTTTCTCTTTCTTTCTCAGCTCTTTTGTTTCTGCGTTTTGTTCGCAGAATAGTCTTTAACCCCTCTTTAAACCCATTTTTAGATCTTACTTATGTGAATTGAACTGTAGGATGTGAAGTTCATTCTTAAGACATCAGTATCAGTAGCATTTAATCAGAGAAAAAGAAGATGAGAGTTTGTTGAGGTCTGACCAGCCAATGCTAATTGACTGGATTGTTGATAATGTGAGATTCTTGATCAAATCAGTTTATTTGTAGCCATGTAGTTGTCTATGTTGAAACACAAAAGCATATCAAAGAAAGTGATAGTCAGAAAATGCACCTCATACCTACCTTGATCAGGCAGCCATGTTTGAGAAAATGGTCTAAGTTAGTATTTATGTTCATTTTGATTCTACGTCTGAATATACTTAAAAAATGAAGACAGAATTGACTAGATATGTGTTAAAATGTAAAATAAAACTTGCAGACCTCTAGTTACTGCAGTAGCCTCAAAACACTATCCCATTCAAATGTCTTGCATATCATAGTGCATTTTCTGTAAATGCAACAAATAAAGTTTATATAAAATGACCTATATGGA
>JAJHUR010099242.1:1467-13913 GCA_027495735.1 Lutjanus campechanus | reverse complement strand
ATTCAGATTCCTGTCCATTCCTTATACAAGCTACAATAGCAGTGTCATCTGAGTATTTCTGGATGTGGCAGGACTCAGAGTTATATTTAAAGTCTGCTGTATACAATGTGAACAGGAATGGAGCCAGGACAGTCCCTTGTGGAGCCCCTGTGCTGCTCATTAATGTCCCAGAAAAACAGTTCCCCAACCTGACAAACTGTGGCCTTTCTGTCAGGTAATCTGTGATCCAGGAGACAAAGGAAGAAACCACTCCCATCTCTATGAGCTTGTTTTTGAGTATGTTGGGTTGGATGGTATTAAATGCGCTTGAAAAGTCAAAAAACATAATTCTTACATGAGCGCCAGATTCTTCCAAATGAGAGAGGGAACGGTGGAGCATGTAGAGTACTGCATCATTCACTCCAATGTGTTCTTTGTAGGCAAACTGCAGGAGATCGAGTTTGTCTTTGACCTCAGGCCTCAGAAGACGTAGAATCAGCCACTCCAGGGTTTTCATGATGTGTGAAGTAAGGGCCACCGGTCTGTAGTCATTTAGTTCAGCTGGACATTTTCTTTTTGGTACCGGGACAATACAAGATGTTTTCCACAGAGCCGGCACCCGCCCCAGCTGTAGACTAGAATTAGTGTGTGAAAGTGTGTGTGAATGGGGTGAATGTGACTTTCAGTTATCAAGCTCCTCTCCTGTAGAACCACCTTCCATTTTCTGTTCGGGAGGCAGACACCATCTCAACATTTAAGAGTAGACTTAAAACCTTCCTTTTTGATAAAGCTTATAGTTAGGGCTGGCTCAGGTTTGCCCTGACCAGCCCCTAATTATGCTGCTATAGGTTTAGGCTGCTGGGGGACTCCATGACACACTGAGCTCTTCTCTTTCTTCATCTCTCTCCCCAGATGTTCATGTTCCATTAATGCCTGTTACTGACTTTATTCCTTCCCCGGAGTCTTTCTGCTTTGTCATCCTGCAGATTCTCATGGACTGTGGCTGCGCATGGATCAGCTGATCACAGCTACACCTTCTACTGTGGATTATTATAACTCACTTAATCAAACATTCATCACATTGTTGTTGCTACTATTACTATTATTATTTCTATTATCATTATTGTAACATCTACTATTAGTATTATTATTTACATACAGCTTACATATTTATATGTATTACTATTCCCTACACATAGTTTTACTATTGATGTTCTGTTGCTACTGTTCTCTCTGCCTCTGTTCTTTTCTCTCTCTCTTCCTCCGCTCCCACCTCCACTCTTTCTTCCCCTTCTCCTCTTTCACTCTCAAACCCAACCGGTGCCGTCAGATCGCCGCCTCCCATGAGTCATGGATTGTCAGAGGTTTCTGCCTGTTAGAAGGAAGTTTTTCCTCACCACTGTCGCCAAAGTGCTTGCTTATGGGGGAATTGTTTCAATTGTCGGATGTAAATATACTCTATATGTAAAGTGTCTTGAGACAACTTTGTTGTGAACTGGCGCTATATAAATAAAATTTGATTTGATTTGATTTATTTTGTTGTGGGGTTTTCAATCACCTCTCCTGTTTCCATGATTTTGTCGTATAGGCTCTGGATATGCACAACAGCACAAGTGGCATATTGATTTTATCCACGGAAACTCTCAACAGAGCATCCAGCACAGTATTGTACTTCCCTTTGTGGTATTCTACCATAAAGGAGAATTCTTGAAGGGTGGAGCACCCACCAGTCGAGTGCTTGGGTTTGGGTTTTGAAAATCCAAACAAGGGACAAATGGTCTGTCACCACTGTTAAGTGTCTTCCCTCTAAGTAATACCCCCACTTTTCCAGGGCCCAGACGACCACAAGACATTCCTGTTCTGTTGTAGACTAATCCCAGATAGCACGTGACTCCAGGGTGGATCCACCCTCACAATGGCAGATCCACCATACTGTCTCATTCATTTTGGGCATGCACACAGGATACGGCCCGGCTGTGGGCAGTGCAACGTCAAACAGCGGACTCAGTACAGATACGTGGTGGATTCGCACAGCAGAAGTACCCAGTCTTACAGTTCAAAACTTAAACTGTCACTTTCACAGACACTTCTCAGCACAGAGTAAAGTCGCTGCTTGTCTCTGCCAGGAAACAAACACCCTCAGACAGCCAACTTACTATGGACCCCGGGCGGATCTGCACTATGTATATACCTTTTCTCTACCTCGCTGACGCAGACAATTGAGTCTAGTAGCCGTTGAACAGGACATAAACAATGTAAGTACACTATCCTCTCAAAAATATATTTCATTTGTACATTTACCTTACTGGTAAAATAACACAGATCATAGAAAAAGAGACCAATATTTTTGCTGTTTTTATTTCTTAAATGTACAATTATGGCAAGCCAGGTTAGCTAACAGTGCAGGACATTCGCATTAGCTTAACTTAACTTAACTAGTTAGCTAAAATTAACTTTGACAGGTCCCATTTGGATGATATTTCTTTCTTTCTGGGAGGTGGGGAGATTTTACCTGCCCTGCTTAGTGATTTTAATCCAGACCTGAGCACATATGCAACTAAAATTTCACCCCTGTCTGTAATAATAGCAAGCAAAATTAAAGCTAACCCATGGCAAGCTGTTTTTTTGTTAGTGAATGTTAATCTATTCTTCATTTATTTTTGTACTTGTGAGCCAGTATGGCCAGAGGAAAAATAAAACCATCAGGAGAGCAAGACCCCATTATGTGCAGGTTCTGGTAGACTGGTTGAGTCAGAAGGATTAAAATAGAGTACTTTAGTACTCTCTAGTCTTGGTAAATTTACTCTATAGTAAATGTACTTTAGTTACATTTCTGAGGATGATATGAAGCACAATGTCCTGGCACAGGTGTTACAGTCATTTTAAATGTCTTTTCAGCAGCCAAAATTGTCATTAAGCTGTAGGAGTTAACAATCACGTTTTTTAGATGTTTTAAATCTGAAATTTTCTCCGCAGTGGGTGCTGCACTCTTTGTCATCTGGGTTAAAGTGGTTAAATTATATCAACAAACCATTATTTATGAGAAAACGCATCAACAATACTCTTAAATATTAAAAAAAAAAAAAATTTAATTAAAAGCAGGAATTATAGCCTACATAACTGAGTTGATCAAATTATTTTCACAAATTCACATGTTGTTCATTATTGATTAGTATAATAGTGCATTGTATAATAGTATAATAGTTAATTTTCAGGACAAAAAGGACAGGATTATTTCTAATGGGTATGTTAACATCCCATCTGGAATGATGAGGTAAATAACTGAGCAACTGTTGTCTCGACAACTTGGGCTTTAAAATGGGAAAATGTCCAAAATCTTATATTAAGATCTGTGGAGGAAGAGCTATTTAGATGCCTTACTTAATTAAACGTACTAACACCACAAAGTGCTGCACCACAAGTATAAGTAGATAGTATTATCTGTGCAATGTAGGCCAGTATCAAAAGTAGTAGTGATTTTGCAATTAAATGTTCTTTCATGATATTGTTACGGCTGTGTTCATGTTTTATTTTTCTGCTGCAGATATTTAAAGGGATAGTGTGGATTTTTTGAAGTGTAATTGTTTGTGGTTTGTGGTCCTGCCTAGCTCCCTGCAGTCTGTCAGTCTTTTGCTCCTCCTCATCAGTCTGAGTAAGGTAAGATTAAATGCTGTTTCAAACTTGATTTGGCTGACTGGCTTTTAAAGTGGGTTAGGAGAGTGTTAAGAGATTTTTTGAGTTCCCAAATAACCATAAAATTTCATGACTGCATTTAGTTTAAACTTTCTTTAATCACGAAGCATATTTTCTATCAAATGTCTTGTTTTGTCCACAACTCAACATATTCAGTTTAGTGACAGAGAGGAAATTGAGGAGAATTTGGACTTTTTTAATTAAAAAAATTCTGAAAACAATTAATTGATTAATTAATCTTGTCATAATCTTGTCACTTGAAAAATTATTCAAACCAATTTATCAATTATCAAAATGGCTGAAGATCAATTTAATAATCAATTAATATCAGATTGATTGATTAATTGTCACAGCTCTAATAGGATGCCAACTCCACTTGCAGACAGGTGTAACATTTTGAAACATGAAACTTTGTTGTGTTTTCCTTTAATTTGTCTCCCTTCTCTGTAGTTCTGTCATGAAACATAATTTCGGTTGTTTATAGCTCATTTGATTTAAATATCTTGAGCATGTATATGTATATCAATATGTAATTTACCACAGCTGTAAGGTGGCTCTGGATAAAGACAGCGGATCTGTGCGAGACTGCTGCTAGGCCACAACTTGAGGTCTGATCAACTTCACCTGGGTCCCCTGGGTGAGGGTGTCTGATGTTGCTAAAAGACCCAAAACACCTGAGGACCCCAGGTTACATCACTGATAGATGTGTACTGAAGACATTTCACTACAACAAAACTGCAAGTCATACTTTAAAAATAGCTTCAAAAATGTTTGAAAACACAGCCACAGTAGCCTTTTCATATGCTTAAAAGGCTTTATTTGCTTATATGTATTTACTAGGGATGCAAATTATGGAGTAATTCATTAATCGATAGTTGTTTCATCTTATCGATCGATGATCGATTAATTGATAAGCGGCAATTTTTCTGAGAAGCTGAATTTCCCTCTGAATCAATAGGTTCCTTTCTACGAAAATGCTATCTTTCTTATGAAAGAAAAAATGCAAATCATATTCCTTAATAAAATATTTATTCTTAACAGCAGGGAACAACACATTCACAAATCTCTTCAGTGTTGCCAACTCTTCAGTAAGGAAAGTAGCTATTGGCTGTCCTAAAAGTCGCTAGAAGTCGCCAAATGACATAATCGCCTAATTTGCATAATTTCCCACATGTCGAAGTGTCCTTGGGCAAGACACTGAACCCCGAACTGCTCCCGGTGCTGCGCCACTGGTGTATGACTGTGCGTGAATGCGTTCTGATGCACAGGTTGGGTCTTCTGTAGCAGAAGAAGCCACCTGTCATTAGTGTGTGAAAGTGTGTGTGATTGGGGTAGATGTGACCTGTAGTTGTCAAAGCGCTTTGAGTGGTCTACAAGACTAGAAAAGCGCTATATAAATACAGTCCATTTAAACTAAATCAGCGGCGGCGTTGCGCATGCACGATTCATAAGCAGTCTGGACGCAGAGTGGTGTGGTTCTCCTCTCTGCTCTGACTGCAGCTACAACTGCTGCACGAGGCTGCTGTGAGACTGACTGTCTGTGAGTGCTTTGGGACAGGGGAGGGGCTCACGGCAGCACCCGGTGCTCGTTGAGGACAGTAACTGCAGAATACATGCTTTCACGTCAGTCTCCAAAACACCAGAAAAAGTCGCTAGATTTGTCACTTGTCGCTTTTGACAAAAAAAAGTCGCCAAGAGGATTTGGAAAGTCGCCAGATTTAGCGAGAAAGCCGCCAAGTTGGCAACACTGAATCTCTTGTGTTCCCGCGTGTGCGTCAAGGACGTCTGGCGTCAAGCACGCCCTCGTGCGGGCTGGCGGGGAATTACGGGTTCAAAATGCAATTAATTGCAATTAATTTATTTTAATCGAGTAATTTCTTATCGACAATTAATCGATAATCGATTAATTGTTTGCATCCCTAGTATTTACCATACTGTTTATTAAAGGATTTAATATATATGAATTTAACAGGTGAAGCTTGCTGTGTCTGCTCGTTTGTGACACTGCCAGGTGTGGACATCCAGTGGCAATGAATTGAACTGCATCACAATCTGGGTCCATGAAAGTGCTGTAATTGTCTGATAACTCTGCTGATGAAGGTTGTCACAAATCATCACTGCTTAGTAATATATCTCAGTGTTGTGATCACTTTCATTTCTGGCATTATCGCATTAGATAGATTTAACAGCTTTGTCTGGTTTTGTTTTCTTTTTTTGTAAAATTGTTAACAAAAATGAGATATAAATTTAAGTTTATTATTATCATTACGTGAGGTTATCTCTAATGAGATGGACCTCAGAACATTTTCTCTGCATGGTCTAATCTGGAGTCTTTCACTAATTTACTGTCATTCAGTATCTGGAAAATATTTCTCCTCTTTCTTTGTCTTTCTGTCATTTCTCCTCTGTTTAAGGAACTCTCATGCCTGTTGTATACATATTACGTATTTCAGGACTAATGATGACAATGATGTAAACACAACAGTCCTCCTCACTACACATAACAGGGTTTCACCCCAGGGGCTCTCTTAAGGATGAAGATCCTTTGTAAACAACTTTTTTCTTTACCAAGATCCATTTTTAATTTCAAGAGAAATTTTTTAGAAAAAAAAAAAAATCTCAATTTTAAGACTTCTTGAATTGGTGTCACCTGCACATTTAAGATTATTTCCCTAAACAAAAGACACAAAAAGATGGCAGAGTATACCAAGCATGCATGGGTGTAGACTCAGAGAGGATAATATTTAGCTGATCTTGATTCATTTAATGTCTCCTTGTCCTTTATGTCCCCACAGCTAAATCAGAATTACAGTGTCCTTTATGCATCCTTCCATTTAATTGAATGCAATGAATTAGAAATGATTAAACTTACACTAAGTTTTATTACATAAACATATTTCTATTTTCTAAACATATTATTTCACACTGAATTCTGACCAGAATTCTTTTCTAAATACCCTGTGAAACTGTTCTCTTTTTCAGGCTTTTCAGGCCAACTGAGCTGTCAGGTCACGCATTCACCAGAATTTTTTTTATACACAACCCTGTCAATATACTATCATTTCAATCACACCAACACACGAGCATTTATTGTATTCATGCAAATAATTCATGTATTGGATGATTTATTTTTTTATGCTGTCAGACTGCATTTCCATATTTAATCAAATTATTGAAATATATTGACAAGTTTTTTTTTCATAGCTTAAATTGTGTCATAGGCACCTGTATATTAGTCATCTGCTGATCACTAGTCCTGACTCACTACTTGGCAATTATTTTGGTTAGTTCAACTTTATAATTGACAGAAATTATGGCAAAATTTTTTACAAAAATAGAGCATAAATTGTAATAAACCATAATTTATTTATTCATTCCAGTAAAGAAAACTCAAAAACGGTTGTAAGGATACTTAAGAAGGAAAATTTCTAGACAGTGAACAAAAACTCAATCATACAAGAAAAAAAAAAAAAAAAAAAAAAAAAAAAAAAAAAAAAAAAAATGGAAAAGGTGTGGCTTTACTGATGGTTGTTTCTGCAAAAGGACATATATAAGCTCAGGCTCAAACAAAAGGAGAGAACTTGTTGTGCATGCATACTGTAGACTGCTCTTTGACTGAGAGTTGAAAGTGAAACTTCAGAAAAACACTACCTAGAATGTCCACCAGGCAGCAATGCACTAAACAGATACTCCATATAAATGTAGTTTCTTCTGTTTTTTTTTTATTTATCTCTTAAACCACTTCCAATCAATCAAAGAGAGAATTACATCAAGGTTTTATTATACAACCTTGTAAATGAAAAATAAATTGTGTAGTATCCTTTACTTTTAAGAACAAAATGTCACTCTGAACAGCATTATATCCCACCAGTAATGTGTATGTAAAGGGAAAAACAAAGCTGATGACACGCAGCAAATGTGTTTATGACATTTAATATGCATACTGCCAGAAGTCATAGAAATAAATTTAAAAATGTTTTGTTTGAAGACTAGGGTTTCATTTTTGAGATACTGTCATTTATCCTCCAGAATATTCTTAGAATATAATGCAGCACTTTGTAATATTTACAGACATGGATTAAATTCACATTGGTAATCTGATAAAGCTTTCATTTTACAACACATATATTACAGCCATGGCTGCTATAATCAACAGGTGTCATGTAAGTTCCATCTAACATAAATGTGATGGCCAGGAGCCACAGAAGGCCTGTGGTGCTCCACATACTACATCAGAAGATGCCACAACAAAAGATATTTTACAGCCCCTAAAAACCACAGATTAATTGATTTACAGTGTTTTTTGTTTTAATTCTGTCTGTTCTGAAATCATTGCCAATAACATTTTTACATCTAAAATACAGTGAAAGCTAGTGTTAGTGCAGTAAATGATGAGAAATATATGAAGCAAATTAAGGAATCTTATATCTTAAATCACTCCCCAATGCCACCTCAGTCCTCCATCCTCTCCTTCATTTCAGTTCAAGCAAGGTGTTTTACAGCTATTTTACAAAATCAGGCTTCATCAGTTTATTTGAATATGCTTTCCACATTTATCATCCCTCTGCATAGATCTACTCCGCTGTGTGCAGTGAAGTGATCAGCCTCTTCTTGTTCTTGTGATTCCAAGCAGGTATTTGCAGGTGGGAGTGGGCAGAGTAAATTATAGTAGTGATACATTGGTTGTGGAGAGTGAACTCACTTAGCAGCTTGCCAGATAATGATGCCAAGTATGATAAGCACAATGGAACAGACCATCGCAAGGATACACATCTTCTTCCGGGACTTTTGCTGTGATAAAGAAAGCAGAAACAAGTGGGTTATTGACAGAAAGTTCTCTGAAAGACTCTGAAAGCACTTAAGGACATTGCTGCAAACTCACTTGGTAGTAGGCAGCTCTCTGGAGCTGCTCTGTTCCTCGTTCTACATGTACTTCAGCATTCTCCACATTGGCCTCAATGCTATCTACAGGGCAGAAAATACAGCAATGTCAGTTGGAAATGAATTCATGAAGTTACAGGAAACCGTTCAAGCTCACTTGTGCCCCTATTGTGTTAATGGGAGTAGTGACTGTTGCTTGTCCTAAGCAAGGCTGAAGTAGGGTGATATATATCTATATACGTATGTTTTTCTCTATGACAACAGCTGTACAAGTAAAATGCAGCAGCCGATAGTTCCTTTAAACTTCGCTTCCGTCCTCCTTAATACTGAGGCGCCTACGCAGACCCTGAAGGTTGCTAAAAGATGATACCCACCACAGCCACAGCCTGTTCACCCTGCTGCCATCTGACAAGAGATAGAAAAGTATAAGCTGACATACCACCAGACTATTGAGCAGCTTCCTCCCTCAGGCTGAGACTGCTTAAGTCATCCTCAGCGCTCCACCCTGTAAATACTAGTTTGATTCTTTATCTATTCATAGATTCGTAGGCTGTGGCTCAGTGGTAGAGCGGGTCGTCTCCCAATCGGAAGGTTGGTGGTTCGATTCCTGGCTCCTCTGGTCTACATGTCGAAGTGTCCTTGGGCAAGACACTGAACCCCACATTGCCCCCGATGGCTGTAGTTTATTTGTTGCGCTGAAGGCGAGGCTCAGTGAATTAGAAGCGCGGCTCCGCACCATGGAAAATTCAGCAGCTAGCCAGTCCCCAATAGCCGGTGCGGACCGACCTAAGGTAGCTTCTGCTAGCCGTCCCCCTGCAGCTCCCGTGCAGCTGGGAGGCTGGGTGACTGTCCGAGGGAAGCATAGCCGTAAAACAAAGCACACGGCTCACGACCAACCCCTTCACGTTTCCAAAAGATTCTCCCCTCTCCGTGACACACCCACTGAGAAACAAACTCTGGTAATTGGCAGCTCCATTGTACGAAACGTGAAACTAGTGACACCAGCAACCACAGTCAAATGCATTCCTGGGGCCAGAGCGGGCGACACTGAATCAAATTTGAAACTGCTGGCTAAGGCTACATGTAGATATGGTAAGATTGTTATTCACGTCAGCGGTAATGACGCCCGATTACGCAAATCGGAGGTCACCAAAATTAATATTGAGTCGGTGTGTACATATGCAAAAACTATGTCGGACTCCGTAGTTTTCTCTGGGCCCCTACCTAACACCACCAGTGATGACATGTTTAGTCGCATGTCATCTTTCAACTGCTGGCTGTCAAGGTGGTGTCCAGATAACAATGTGGGCTTTGTAGATAATTGGCGGACATTCTGGGGAAGACCTGGTCTTATTAGGAGAGACGGCATTCATCCCACTTTAGATGGAGCTACTCTCATTTCTAGGAATCTGGACAAGTTTATTAGTCAGTCCAAATTGGAAAACACTACAGCCAGTTATGTTTGCTGTTGTGTACCGAGCTCCTGGTCCATATTCAGAATTTCTGACTGAATTCTCAGAGTTTTTATCAAGCTTAGTCCTTAAAACAAAGTTATCATTGTAGGAGATTTCAATATTCATGTAGACGTTGATAATGATAGCCTTAGCATTGCGTTTATGTCATTACTGGACCCAACTGGTTTCAGTCAGATCGTACATAAGCCCACACACTGTCTCAGCCACACTCTCGACCTTGCTCTTGCCTATGGCATTGAAATTGACCATTTAATAGTATACCCACAAAATCCTGTTTTATCGGATCATTTTTTAATAACATTTGAATTCTTACTACCGGACTTCGCTCCAATTCCTAAAAAGTATTATACCAGATGCCTTCCTGAAAGTGCTGTAGCTACATTTAAGGAAATTGTTCCCTTAGCTCTTAACTCATTGTCATGTCTAAATGTTTCTGATAACACTTTATTTAATTTCTCCCAAATCGATCATCTTCTCGATCATGCTGCAGGATCCTTGCAAACTACGCTTAACTCTATTGCTCCCCTGAAAAAGAAGTTTATAAAACAAAGAAAGCAAGCCCCTTGGTATAATTCAGAAACTCGTAAGTTAAAGCAGGCATCATGAAAACTAGAAAGGAAATGGCGTTCCACCAATTTGGAAGAAAATCGAATAACCTGGCAAGATAGTCTTAAAACCTATAGGAATGGCCTCTGCATTGCTAAAGCAGCCTACTACTCATCATTAATAGAGGATAACAAGAACAACCCCAGGTTTCTTTTTAACACTGTAGCAAGGCTGACAGAGTCATAGCTCTATAGAACCATGTATTCCTCTGTCTCTCAGCAGTAATAACTTTTTGAGCTTCTTTAATGATAAAATTACATCTATTAGAGACAAAATTGATCAACTTATGCCCCCTACCGATATTAATTTATTCCCTAACACGGAAACCTTAGAGGTAGCTGCAAACTCAGACGTATATCTAGACTCCTTTTCTCTCATTGATCTTCCAAAATTAACCTCAACAATTTCCTCATCAAAACCAACCACCTGTCTCCTAGATCCTATCCCGACTAGATTACTTAAGGAAAGTCTGCCCGTAGTTAGCACTTTTCTACTAGATATGATAAATCTATCTTTGTCAGCAGGCTATGTACCTCAGTCCTTTAAATTAGCTGTAATTAAACCTCTACATAAAAAGCCAACTCTTGATCCTGAGGTCTTAGCCAACTATAGACCTATATCCAACCTCCCCTTTCTCTCTAAGATTCTTGATAAAACAGTTGCAAATCAACTATGTGATTTTCTGCATCTCAATGAATTATTCGATAAATTTCAGTCAGGCTTTAGAGTACAGAGACAGCACTGGTGAAAGTGACTAATGACCTTCTTCTAGCGTCGGACAAAGGTCTTGTCTCTGTACTTGTCCTGTTAGATCTTAGTGCAGCATTTGATACGATCGACCACCACATTTTACTACAGAGACTAGAACATTTAATTGGCATTAAAGGAACAGCTCTAAGCTGGTTTAAATCCTATTTATCAGATCGCTTTCAGTTTGTACACGTTAATGATGAATCTTCTCTGCACAGTAAAGTTAATTGTGGAGTTCCACAAGGCTCAGTGCTTGGGCCAATACTATTCACTTTATATATGCTCCCCTTAGGCAATATTATTAGTTTTTATTATTGTTATTAAACAACTCAATTAACTTCCACTGTTATGCCCATGATAGCCAATTATATTTATGGATAAAACCCGAGGAAACAAATCAGTTAGACAAATTGCAAGCATGTCTTAAAGGGGCTATATGCGAAATACAGCTTTATTAGCTTTCAGGAATTTTATTTTTGCTATGTACACAACTGGTGGTGTATTGACCTCTGGAGTAGAGAGTCCCCTCTGTGCCCTCACCGCCCCCTCTGTGTGTGCTGTTCTCCAGCCTCTGTTTTGGTAAGCCGGTGTTGTGCCAAGGTACCTACCTTCGACAGGATAACTATCCCCTTCCGCGGGAGCGCGCGCACTCTGTAATGACGGACCTACGTTACTATCTTCGATGCTATATGAAATATAGCAACATATGGATTGGATGATTTATCATGTGAGTATCGTTGTTGAACAATCGAGATTTTACAAAGTTATGTATGGCTCGTGCATCAAAATAAACGTTTTTATTCTTCTGTACTTGCCGATGTTTATTGCACGAATGCAATCATGTTTTCCTCGTAAACAAAATGTGTTTTTTTCATTATTATTTAACAATGTTACTAAGTACAGTGCCCTGTTGTATTTATTTTGCACTTATCATGACACAAGGCATTTAAGGTAGGCTATGTATACCAGGCTGGACATGCAGTTTGTCAAAGTATGTATGGGGTTACACATTCTGTCAGGCTACATTTTCAGAGCCCAGTCTTTAACATAGCATCAAGTGTT
>JAJHUR010099240.1:3273-15677 GCA_027495735.1 Lutjanus campechanus | reverse complement strand
TCTGTGCTCACAAAATATTTTTCTGTGCTCAAAATACTTTTCTGTGCTCAAAATATTTTTCTGTGCTCACAAAATATTTTTCTGTGCTCAAAATCTACAATTGCTCGCTCAGGATTGTGGCACAAATATAACTCCATAACTCAGCTTCATTCAAACTCATCAGAAACAAAATAAAACTCACTAAAAACATCTTGGCTCGTCTTTCCATTGTTTCAACAATCACAAGTTCTGGTTGGTTGAAATTAAGCCTTAGGTGATGACATGAAGGAGTGTGGAGAGTGCATTGCAATTGATGTACTGCTGTGGATGACAGCGCTGCAGCAGCCCGGCCTGAGAGATGCTCGGCACTGAAAGGAAAAAAAACAAACCGTTCTCAGTGTGGTTCAGCCCTAATGCTAACGTCAGCTGAGGCTGCTGTGGTGGATTTAGTTTTCAGGTTATCAAACGTCAGACCAGGTGTTTCCTCAGGTTAGTCTTGTTGCCCTCGCCAACTTTGCATTTCACATTACCAATGTTGCAATAAGTGTTGTTTGTGTCAAGTTTTGAAAAGTGTAACCACACTTGCAACTGCTTACAGATAATCATTGCCCTGACTTTGTAACTTAAACTCTCTCACCCAGATGGACTGTCTAGTATGGGTGAATTTCAGTACCCAAAGGAATTCCTACCCAAAAAGGAATTGGGGGATGAGGACACAAGAGAAGACAAGAGAAGAAGACAAGTACAGTATAAAGTTTGTAAGTAAGTAGTAAGTACATAGAGTATTTTTGTTCTGTCTTCCCCTTCAGAATAGGGCAAAGGGCTAATAGCACTGAGACTGCGGAAGGCCAGAGCAACTGGAGGAATCAGAGCAAACAAAAACGGCTGCACAAAGACCCACAGAGACACACACAGACATAGATGCTGTAGAAACACATACTCACTCACCATGGACCTCCCCAGCTACCCACTTTGACAGATGACTTCCTCGGGCATCTAGGGGATGTGAGACAGTGTGAATTGAATTTCAGAAAAAAAAAACAGGAAACATACACACACACTAATGCACAGAAGTGCGCACTCACCCACAAAGCCCATGAACAGAATGACATTGGCACAGTTAAGGCTCAATCACATTGCAGCTATGGTGTCCTCAATCTCTATGAGACCGAGCGTCATTTCGCCCTCCATTATGCCTCGCCATACTTCCTCCATTTCTCACCCACTGTCTTCTCCATCCTTCAATTTACTCACCACTCATCCACCCTCCTCCCCTTCTCATGCTTATCCTGGATGTATCTAGTGTGTGTGCCTGCATATCTTTTTGTGCTCGTATGGATGCGTGAGATTTTGTGCATCCATACGTGTTCATATGGGTGTTTATCCTAAGGGAAGACCCGTGTTCGAAATATTAAAAAAAAGCAATCTGCGGCACAGGGGAACTGAAGCTGCAGGAACTATGATTGTTCTCTGGGAAGTAATTTCAGATGCATGTAGCGGAACGGAGGCCTCAGAGTTGTAATTCTCACTGTCATATCTCTGCCTGACCCCATTTACATAATCACACAGTGGCTAAAGGGCTCCGTCACTGAGCACATACTGTAGGTTATGTGGGGAGAAGTACACCTGGGATGAAGAAGCTCAGGTGAGGCACACTGGATGTACAAGGGACTGGGGACATGCTCTTTTATGTAGGTTTATTGTTGAACTGAATTTTGAATCGTTTGCAACAAGTTCTTGTTGAATCTGGCAGCTGGGATGTCTATTAATTTATACACATAATGTTCTTTATTTATTTACATTTGTATCAATTGGGCGATTGATTGTAGGTGTGAAATGTTTTTTGTCTCTATGTGTCAGCTCTGTGATAAACTGGCGACATGATGAAAATGTTTATGACTGTTCTAGAACAATGTCAGCTGGGATTGACTGCAGCCCCCTGTGACCCCCTGGGCTTTTTAAACCTGCATTAACCAATTTGGAGTTGGTTTTTTTTGCCACTTGCGGGCAGCAGAAATAAGCTGTAAAAACAACACTGATATCAGCGCTTCTTAATTTGATTTGGGAAACAGTTGCCTCTTTGCATCCAGACCAAGACTAAGACGAACATTAGTGTTCATTCGAAGCACAGGTTTCATTTACATTCTGGAAACTGGGGGCCCATCACTTTTTGAAATGGCAAAATTTTGTCCCTGTCACTTTTTAAAAGCTTAATTAATTAAAGATGTTCTGAAAAATAGTTAGCACCTAGAAATGTTAGCTGACAAATAAGAACACTTTGAGAATTGTTTATTTACACAATAAGAAAACACACAGGAAGTCATGATTGATTGAACTTGACTCATGAACTCTCTGTTTCTCTCATGTTTAAATGTGCAGAATTAAGGTACCACCTTAAGGTATTTCAGTGTTTTACTGGTGTGCCACAATAATGTCATATTTTTGAGTTAAAATATCTTTCTCAGCAAGTTTCCATGCCACCCTCTTGCTACCCCATGAATATTTCCCTAGATCCGCCCCTGGATATTGGCATTTGGCGATTGATGACATAGTGATGCAGCTGTGGATGTGATTGATGACTATTTAAGTATTTTCGTATTGACGACCCTGTAGTAGCCAAGGCTATGCCCTTTTGATGCCCCATGATGCAATTTTCTCTCACCTCATACCGATTCCCCCATTACATTGTCTAAAATTGCATATCATCGCTGTCATGTGAAAACCAAGTACCTTTAATGAGCTAAAAAAAAACAACATATTTTCAGCTTTGTGGAAGAGTATTTTTCAGATGATCCAGGGATTTTGTAACTGGTTTATTTGAGTTTAGAAACAACATAATTGTCTTGAAGAGCACTCCCTCCTTCAGTTTCATTGAAAAATTCAAAATCACCAAATTTGGAGATAAACCACTGGTTTATAGTCACGTCTCTCATAATCTAGTGAATGTAATTTCAATGTTCACTCTCCTTTTTACTCTGTTTTGGTTTCCACCAACTCCTGAGGGAGGCTGTTAAATGCTCCACTATTTTCACCATGGTGAAAATTTAGTGATTATCTGCAGATAATCACTAAATTTGTCTGCCTGTCATTTGGTGCTGGGCAGGTAGCTTATATTATAGTTTTTAGAGCATTTTCACTCACAACAGCTGCCTGCTGCAGACAAAAATGTAGTGAGACTGAAACAAAACAGTAAAGTTGCAGGCTGTAAAACTAAACCAATGAGCTGAAAGATGCTATAAAGCTCCACAGAAGTGAGGCAACTGCAGAGTCGGGTGATAAATCTTAATCATGTGATCCATTATTGGTATAAAATATTAACACAGCTGCTTATTTTTTTTCTTTTATTTCTTTAATAAGAAAAGAATCCATTATATTTGCATTATGTGTCTGGCCAACAAAGGTACTATAAATATACTTGTCTCCTGTGTCTATTAGTGTAGCAGTCAGACTAACTAAAGACACATCAAAAGGCCACCTGAAACCCATTTGTTCAGCCCCGTGTGCAACAACGAAGCAGTGACCTTCAGGAGGACAAACCAAACCAAAGAGGGAAAGAGCGGATACATGGAGTCAGGGATGGAGGTATAGAAGGAGAAAGAGATGAAGGGTGTGTGTTCATTTGGGGGGGGGGGGCAATCACTCGCATTAAATTGCTGACTCTCCTCTGGCCTGCGATGGCCTTTACCATAGCAACAATGCCCAGTAGAGGTATGTTAATAATGTAAGAGACAGGAGAATAAAGCTGCCAATCAAAGAGCTTCAGTCCCCACCACACTGAGTGAATTATTCACCACAGGCACTGATTAGAACAGTGAGAGAGAGCGAGAAAAAGAGACTGACAAAGGTGTGGAGAGCGTGACAAAGGAGAGTGATGTGACTCGGAGGGGAGGAGGAGAGACTGAACAGACGACAAGAGGAAAAAAGAAAGGTATTTGCTTGTTATGTAACTCAGGAGTTGAAAGGAGAGAGCGGCAGCTCATTTCAAACAGCTCAAGACAAAATAAAAGTCTTGTTGAAAGAGAGGTTGGCAACCTCATGATGCAGTAGGGGACACCGGGGATGGTAGTAACACTCGTTTGAACATCAATAACTCAGTGGTTGTTTGTGCTACATCTCTCCAACTTTGATACATGGTATTCATATTTGCCTACTATAAATAAAACTCACTTCAGAGTCTACTACACTGTCACAAATTATGTGAGTTAGAGTTCCATTGTTAGAACCTACATCATCAATCATTTTATTGAACTGTTACAACTATCTTCAACCCAAGCAGCCATTACAGTACATAGCTAAATGTTTTAGCATGTGGACTTAAAGGTAGCATAAATGAAAAGCACCAAATCCAGAGAAACAGGTTATGTGAGTCAAATCATTGTATGTATAATACAATAAATGCTAGGCAAAAAATCTCTAGCACTTTTCTGATTGATTAAATGGACTACCTAGTGTTACAACACTCCCCGGTCTCTCCTACTCCTCTGCTGCAACATAGTGCACTGAAATTTTTTGTCTCTTTGTTTAAAAACCTGTTGTTCTGTGCTAAAAAATGTAATGCCAGATTTATAGTAACGAGCTGATCCGCTTCTGTGAAAGGCACCCTTGTATTGAAAATCACATTTTTAACCTTGTTAACATGATCATGTGGTGTTTTTCATGTTACAAAACATATCAGGGGGAAAATAATGAGTAAACACCATGTCTGAGCATTTCTTGTTTTGAAACGTCAGTGAGCAAGGACAGTCTCCAAAAAACAGTTTCAGTCAAGCTGGATATATGAAATCATAAACCTAAGGAACCAATCCCATTAATCAAGAGGGTGGTAGCTGTACATATCTTTAGTGATGATGCCCCGCCCACAGGAGAAGCTGGATGTAGCTAGTTACCATGATTAGCTAGCGAAACAGAGGAGGTGCAGCTACTTTGGGGCAGGGGTGGGTGTTGAGGTGTGTGGAGTCTGTGGAGAAGGCGGGACTATTTGCATATTTTTGAATCTTTGAATACTCAATGAAGGCAAGGGGTAGAGCCACGTAAGTCGTAAGTCACTCTATGTAAGTTTCAACAAGGTATTTGGTAACTTAATTTGAAAAAAAACAAAAAAAAACAGACACAATTTATTACTTCTTGCAGAACATTATATATGTATATATATATACAGTATATATATATTATTATTATTTGTTTAAAACATGGATGGAGGTGGACTAACCTTTTCTTGATTGCTCCCATCGCTCTTTCAGTTTTCTTCATGCTCTAAAAGCTGTAAATGCTCGTCATTCAAAGGTGGAAATGAGCACTAACCCACACAAGGGAAGCATATGTAAACATGTCATCTTCTAGTCACCGATAGGAATGCAGATCTCAGACGAGCAGCTGCAAGCACTGTAAAAGACAATGACACATAACACAGTCATTCCTGTGACAGGCATGTGGCAGTACCCTGCGTGTGTGTGAGAGAGAGAATGCTTTATTAAAGAATTTCATTTACAAAAGGGTGTAAATGTGCAAAAAAATATGGTTCATCTCTTTTATGATCTGATGTAGTCATAAATTCCATGAGAGATTCTTTGCTGTTCTCTTCTGTCTCTCTCCTTCACACACAACACCACTTCCTGCCCTTTCAATTAGCAATGCTTGAAACACAACACTTCCTGGCAAAACTTTAGTCATTAGGATGCAATTAGTGACTTAAATACATTGAGCTCATGTATAAATTTAGCCTTTATATGATCACTTCATACTAGCAACGGCAACGCAGGGATGGAAAGAAGCTGGTAATTAGAAGCCTGTGGCATAAAAGGAAATGTGCCACATAATCATTTACACGTGCATGCACACAACAGACAGGCAGGAACACTCACACACGCACATACAAGATTTTTCCATAGGCAGAGATAAATATATTCTCAGAGTTCACAGAGTTCTTTTGATGGTCAGATCATCGGATTTGTTTTAGGTTTTAGTCTATCAGGAAAAATGATTTAAATAGATTTTATTATTGTAAATATTCTCAAAATTGTCCCTATATGTATACTTTTGACTTCTTTAAGGGTAATTTTTGGTAGGTTTAGCTTTTGATTTACTCAAAGTACACCTCAACTCATAGGTATGTTTTTCTTCTTGTACCAACAGGTGGATGTTTAAACCTCGCTGGACACAATGATGTGATGATGTGCAGAGTTTGACAGAAAGAAGCTGTTTTCACATTCATCTGCTGAAAGTGGAGTGTTTCTCTGTGCTCATTGAAAATCTAATTTTGAGAGGCAGGCCTACAATGCATGATTTGTGACATCACAACTTATTTGGAAGTCAATTGTGGTCCAAGTGTAATGTAGGTTTTATTAGCAGAACATGACAGAAATGGGATGCAATATTCAGAAGTATGTTTTCATTAGTGTATAATCACCTGAAAATGAGGATCAAAATGAGCCACTTGTATCTACAGATGGCGTGGATGCTCTTCCATGGAATCCACCATGTTTCACCACCATGTTAGTAGCTCAGAACAGTAAACCAAACACTGGCTCTAAATAGGGCCTTTCACATTTTTCTCAAGTTTCAGGGAGAGTGAGATGAGGTGTTTGCAATCTGCAAGCTTATAATATCCCCTTAAAACAGGGACAGTGTAAAATAATTGTATTGCACCAGACATAGCACAATGCTAATTTGTTGTGAAAGGGCGTAATGCAAATATAACAATGTTAAAATGATAATTCTACATTCAACACTAATAAATACACCTGTTGGACAAACCAGCGAGTATACATTCAGAGAGGCATTATCAGACAACCTGTGGGCAGAATATGAATAATAAATAACAAAGCTGTAATTTTTTGTCCAAGTTCATTGTTAACAGAAGAACACCATTTTTCAAGCCCCTGGAAATTTTATAGGCAATTCTTCTTCACATTCCCTTGCAATGTTTATATATTATCCTTTTTAAAAAGTATATGCTTAAATAAATAAACAGGCAAACAAACAAACAGTTGGTTTTCACACATTTCTGGTTAACTCTGCACTTTACATCCAACACAGCATGTGTGTGAAAACACTCATCCACATATGTTGCTGCGGTCTTTCCTTCACGAGCCCTGTAAGATGAAACATCGTCTCTCCACATGTCGGGCATGTGTGCGTGCATGTGTGTGTGTGTGTGTGAGTGTGTATAAAAGTGAGAGATGGAAAGAGTGAGTTTTTGTGTGTTTGCATGCGTATGTGCGTGTGTGTTGAGGGTGGTAAGACGCTGCTGAGGTTTGTTTTTGTCATGATTACACATGGTGGAATAACGCCTCAGGCAACCAGATGGAGTCTCTCTGTACACAATCAAGTTAGTCTCTGCAGTCCACCATTTATTCACTTTGTAAGTATGGACACACAGCAGTTAAACTGACTGTCAAGCAGCCCTTCTTTGAATAAATAAATCCAATTCTTGACAGGAAAAGCTTATTAAAATCATATTGTCACAAAAATAATTGGATGAATAGGAAGAGAAAACATAATCAACTGCTTGATGGGGATGTGGAAAGGGAAATCCAAAACAACTTGTCCCAGTCACATATTATTAATGTCCAACTATAGAAAAGGATTGTTTTGCATAACAAAAAAGCAGTATTAAAGTAATCTGAAATTGCTTAGCTGGCTGTCTTTTAGGATTTTTCTGATTAATCTCTACACAGGAAATTTACAAACCTCAACATCTGTGGGAGGTCAATATATGTAATTGTATTTTTGTTTGGTGAGGTAATTTACATGAGGCTGTCAAATTCCCATGAACATTTTAACATTGTTCGTGTTTACCTATTATCCTTTCATTTATGTTAAATATGGGAAGTGTTTGTTTGACATTTCAAAAGCACATCAGACTTTTAATTGCACTGGGAGCATGTTTCATAAACTGAGTTACAGCTTAGATAAAACCTGAAACAGCTTTTTCAGACTTGAGAAATTTACTCAGCAAAGTTATCCAAGTAATTTGTAGTATAATCTATATAATAGACATATACACCATGTGCCAAACTTACAGTAGCTTGGAACTTGAAGATGAACACAATGTTGAAAATTTTCATGTTGCACTGATTATGAGTTTAATCCTTTTAATATCCTCCTTTTAACCATTAAAGTAATAAGTCAACGATTTTAATGGATCTCTTTTAAGTCACTGTCTATCACCAAGTGAGGTAATTGAGGTGACTGAGCATATGACCTACTGAGATACCCCAGAGGAAACAACAGACAATGTCCAAAGCGTAGGATCACTACAAGTTGAAACAAAAGGAAAACACAGTGTGGGGTGTCTGTTGTAAAACAGAATTAACTTACCATGATAGCACTTCATCAGTGCTGCAGCACCTCAACAGAAAATGTCCAGTCCACAGAGCAGACCTGACACAACAAGTGATGTTAATGATACGTTGGCAATAAATAATATTTCCTCTTGTGTATATTACTATTGCTCTTAAATAAAGCAACTTCATGGAAAAAATTGCAGAGCACGCAATATTTCTAATCTGATACTCAGCATACTAGTGTACTAGTGTAGTGTACTAGTGTACTCAATTGATCGCTGGAATAATCAATTGATTACTCAATTACTAAAATAATCAATAGATGCACCCTTACTTGGGAGTATCTGCCGTAATCCAAGTCTGTCACAGCTTGTGACATTTGAGTCTCGTCTGGTCCACACATTTACAAGCGCCATAAGTGAGCCATAAGTGAGCCATAAGGGAGCCATAAGTGCCAAATGTGTCCCAAATCTGTCTGTTATCTGGAAAAGTGGTGTGATGCATTTTCCATCACTAGCAATGGTTGATCCACCAGAGACGGTAGGCACAGATAAGCTCTTCAGCTCATTTGTGGGTGCAGCGGTGTACTGTTTTTTATGGTCTCTGCTGGTATTCAAGTAAACAGTTAGTATAGCTGAACAAACAAAGAAAAGATCAATAACCACAGATGATGAAACTTCAAAAGCAACACTGACAATGTTTGGATCTCTAGGACGTAAGGTCCAAAAACACACCCGCAATAACCTCTTATAACCATAGGTGCTGCCAAAGAGAACAAAACACAGATCTTTGAGATTGTTACTTTTGAAAAGGCCTGGTTTAAAATAAAAGCCTCCAAAGCTTCAGTGTATACATCAGAGAATATACAAGTCACGAGTCCTTTGCACAACAAGTTGGCTTGAAAGATAGTAGGACTGGAGACATGATATTGTAACAAGTGACTTGTGAGGGATCATTGTTTAATATATGCTGCGCAAGGACCCCAAGAGACATCCTATTTAGTAGATCATCGCACAAACATGTCACTCGCTCAATCCCTGGATGGATTTTGCCCATTATAAAAGTCCTTCTTATACGTTTGTTTGTTGCTGTGTATATCTAATATTGATAAAAATGCACTTTGCCTTTATGACTGCAATCTAGAATCCAGCATCATTTTGCGACTTATAATGCACCTTTTGTCATTTATGTGTAATCCCAGGAGCCAGTGTTGATGATAAAAAGACCTGTAATCAGATGAGTTAGCCTGTACAGCCACAGCAGCTTGCCAGTTACACAAGTATTCCTGTAACATGAACAGCGCATTTACAGGAAAGCTTGTACTCAACCCTGATGTTGGGTATTTATGTGCTTGTTCTGCTTCATAAGTGTCACCTTGTAACAGACTCTGCAGGCTTCACTGCTCTCCTGTAAGAATATTGCCATTAATAAAGTGATAAGAGGCTCCATTAGCGAAGGTTGTGTTATGACAACAGGACAAAACAGCTGAACATATAGATGGCTGGCACTGAGCCTGATGTGTGCTTTAATGTGGATGAGCTCCAGTTTCACATGGGGGTGCTTAGTGTCCTCTATGAAGATAGACTGATACAAATAAACACACCCATATGGAGGCTTGTGTGGACGAAAGCTGTAGTGTTTCCAACCACTGAATATAACATCAAAATCAATATTTTCTAAATAAAACCTCCTCCTGCATGCGGCTCTTTTGCCCCTCTCCAGTGGCTCCCTGTGACTTTGACAAGAAATTATGTGGAATTGAATAATAATGAATCGCTGTAGGTCTAAAGTGATTCTTACATTCTGTAAAATTGTGTAGCATATACATCAAATTTTTAAAAAAGTTTTAACATTTCATCAACTAAAATGTGTGCCATAGCCTACGCTTATGCCTCAGCGCCTTTTTTTTTTTTTTTGACTGTGGCTGGTCTTGAGTCTCTGTAAGATAACTATGGATGCCAAATCCACAAAAAGAAAAGTTTCCAAGGAAAAGTGATAATTTAATAGTTGTGGCTCCAGACAGAATTTTATTGTTCTTTTTTTGTTCAAAAATGGCTGCCTTTGATCGTAAAGGTTGCAAAGCTTTGGTATATACTGAAGAGAAATAAAGGGACTACTACAAAGAGCATCTGTAGTCACTGCAACCCTTAACAACACATTCACTGCACATCCTAAACAGCTCATTTAAAACCTGTAGGCCAAATACAACATGACACTAAAGCAGACAAGCTCAGTCTATAGAGCTTAAATTATAATCCTTGTGGTTTAAGAAGCTTGATCTAGAGCTTCATAAACCACAAGGGCTCAGACTGACTCTCAGATGAGTGTTGCCTAAATTTTGTTCCAGTCACCATTTTCCACTGAGATGATTAACTTAACAATCGCTGCTGACCTCTAGTGGTCTGCAAAGGGAACTGAACAAGGTGTTTCACCAAAAGTGAAGACAAAGAAGTGGAAAGTGCTGCACATACTCCCCATGATAACAAGACAAGAGAGAATAAGGAGAGATGTGGTGAAAAATCAAAGTTATGACATTAAAAACAGAGAGGCGAGAGGTAAGGAGAGTGAAAGGATTAGATTAAAGAAATACAACAAAAGAAAAGACATGTAGAGGGAGACAGCCCGCCTTTGTACTCTAGTACAAAAGAGCAGACAAAGAAGCATGGACACCTGATCACCAAGGCCTTGGACTAGAGGGAGACAGCCCGCAGGAATAAAGAGGGAGACGGACGAGGGCATGAGGTGCATTTGAGTATATATGTGTGCGTCTGTGCAAGTGTGTGTGTGTTTTATCTGGGGAAGGGGTGAAAGCCAGGAAACAGGTCTCCATTGTGCAGCACGGAGTAATGAGGGCGGTAATGAGGGTTTGGGTTTCCAGAGCTGCCCATTACAAGTGCACCATAGCTGGGCCCTACAGAGCCAGGGGACTGGGAGAACAGAGGAGGGGTGGTGGGTATCAATGAAGATAGGGGAGCTTGATCTAGATAGCAGCCAACAGCCGTCAGTCTCAAACTACCACACAGGGAGTAGAAGTGACACTCTGAAGTTGGCTAATACAAGATAATAGATGCTTATGATCTGATGTCTTTAATGAGCATATTCATTGTTAAATATTGATATTGGCATATTTCTGTAAAATCTGAAAAGAAAATGATGTTGCCACTTTAGGGTTTGATTGGCAATTTTTTCTTCATTGTGCTTGTCTCTGTAGTTTTATTATTGACCACCTGGGGGAAGCAAACAACACTGATGTTACAGTCTTTCCCCACAAGCTCTGAAAATATGATGATGAACCTTTATCAGCACCATCACTATTAGTAGGTAATTATGGATTATATATGTATGTGTTCCCTACCCCGTAACACCAATGTTAATCATCACCACTATACACAACCTTTACTAAAACTCAGAGCTGGAAGAAGTACTCATATATTTTACCAAAGTAAAAGTAGCAATATCACAGTGTAAAACTACTTGATTACAAATACAAGGTATGCACTCAAAAATGTGCAAAAAACATGAACTGGAATTGCTTTTTAAATAATGATGAATTAATGTGTGATCAGCATGTTGCTCCTGCAGCTGGTTGCTCATTTTAACTACTTTATATACTGTTGGTAGCGTACTTTGAATGCATAAGAGGCTATATATATATAACACTTTCCTTTAAAAAAAAAGAAAAAAGAAAAAAGAATGTAGACTCATATGAACATAATCCCTTTCAGTCATCACTTGTGGCCCACTAGACGTGTGTGGTGTTGTTTCTATCTGTAGAGACCCAACCTTGTGCCTGTATTTCAGTTTTAGTTTTCCTCTTGATGTGCTCATGATGCTTTATTAGTCCAAAACATTGATTTCAAACATCCTGGGAATGAGACTCAACAATAAGCAATCTTTCTGGTGCGTTTATGAACAGCTTGAACAAATCCCAATGATTCTACCTTGAACCTATATAACCTGTATTTATATGTATCATACTTTACAAACATATATGTTGCATGTAAAATTACAATCTGCAAAGTAACTAGTAACAATACCTGTGGAGTAAAAAGTAAAATATTATGTAGTGCAATACAACTATTAAAGTAACACAAAATAGAAACATTCAAGTAAATATCCCCAAAATGTACTTTAAAAAAG
>JAJHUR010099235.1:935-10994 GCA_027495735.1 Lutjanus campechanus | reverse complement strand
AAGTGCTGTTTTATCATTGTGTACTACTGGAGGCAAAGTTACTGAACAACCCAACCACTGATCGTGTAAGCCTTTGGAGGTCATGACATATATATATAGCCAGTGGCAGGCTGAGGCTGTTTGAGGGGCAGAGGTGAAAAAAAATAAAAAGGGCACTAGCACGCCAAAAGCCATGATGCATTTATGGTTCCTGGTTTAGATTAAAATTGGTTTATTATGTGAATTAAAGTACAATGACTACTACAGTTCTGCAATAAAACACAGGATGAACTATTTTTATTATTATTTCTTTATATTTTTTTACTGCATAAAGCACTTTGGTCAACCACGGGTTGTTTTTAAACTGTGCTGTGTAAATAAAGTAACTTGACGTATTAACCATTTAGAGGCACAAAGAGGCCAGCTAATTTTCTAGCAGGGTAGCCAATATGGCACTTGATCGTGTTTTCAAACTGGGCTGGAAACCACATAGAAATCGTATTGAGACCAAAATATCAAAGTCCATTATAAAATTGAACAAAACAAAAGACATTCTTATCCTAAATTAAATAAATAAATGGTTCTGTTATACATCCATACATTCCTCGCTGTGCAGCGGTCTGTGGAAACGCTACAAAAAAAAATCAAAAACAAAATTTTCATGCTGTAAGAAAGGCACGGTGATGCAGTGGTTAGCAAGAAGTTTCTGAGTTCGAATCCCACAGCAGGCTGGGGAGTTTGTGGCTGGGGCAGGACCTTTCTGTGCGGAGTTTGCATGTTCTCCTCGTGTCTGTGTGGGTTCTCTCCGGGTACTCCGGCTTCCTCACACAGTCCAAAGACATGCAGGATAACAGGTTAATTGATTACTCTAAATTGCCCGTAGGTGTGAATGTGAGCGTGAGTGGTTGTTTGTCTCTAGGTGTCAGCCCTGCGATGAACTGGCGACTTGTGCAGGGTGTACCCCGCCTCTCGCCCAGTGTCAGCTGGGATCGGCTCCAGCTCCCCCTTCAAGGATAAGCAGTTATGGACAATGGATGCTTCAAGAATTAGCTGATTATCACAAACCAACCAAGATATTATTCATAAACTCACAGGCTCTCAAATTTAGAGAACTGGTGAACTTTAAAACTGCACAAACAGTGTGCAAAGTATATAATAAGATGTTTCCAGACTGCATCCAGAAGTTGTTTCACATCAGAAAGAGTCTGAGAGGAATCTGCATGTTCACAACGAGGTATATCAGTTAAAGGAGTAAATTTGTGGAATAGCTTAAAACTAAAACTTAAGTATGAACACCAGTGTGCACATACAATGGGTGTGGGATTTTTGGGTACACAGTTTATATAATAATGTACATATGTTTTGTTTCTGTTACTTTCTTTCATTTCACTGCATAAACATAAAGGCAGCTCACTAAAGTAATGAAAAGAAAAAAGTGTAGGTGTAATAAGCTCTCAGGCTTCAGCCTACACCTTTTCAGTCAGTATAAACTTGTTTTCTTTCTGTTTTTAATGTTACAAAAAGCAGTGACTTATTATTGTTCATTTTTTGTTTAGTCAAATGTGTATTTCAGTCTTATGAGCTGTAAAATGACTGAAATAAACTAAACTAAACTAAACTTAACTAAACTAAAAGGCACTGTAGAGGACACTTTTTCACATGGGTCACCAGGGGGAGTGATCGTAGGGTTACTTTAAAATCATTACCAAATATGGTAAAATTGCTTAGCTAACAGGATTTGTTTGTCGCGAATGTTATTTTTGTAGTGATTTGTCCTACCAACGCTTCAATTTTATGGTATTTTATTACATTTTGTTTTTATTCTGCTGTTGTGAAGCACTTGGTAACTATGTTTGCAAGGCGCTATGCAAACGTGTAATTGTAATAATAATTATTATAATTATTATTATTACAATTAGCCTGGAACATGAAATGCTTATTTAAATGTGATGCTGATGACAGTGTTTTCACAGCCGACAGTAGAGCCTCACTGTTCTGTGATGTTGTTCCTCTTTTCTGAATTTTTGAATCACTCACTCAAAGTATTTTGTCACTAGAGACCATGCTAATGAATTGGCAGCTGTAAGATCAGCTGGTTTCACTGATACCAGAGTGGTGTTTTGAGAAGTGTTGCTTATAATCCCATTTTTACTCAATTTCACTGTAATCTGATTTTGCATTCCCCCCCCCCCTTATAACAGTAATGAAATACAATCACCTTTTTTTGTTATCTTGTAAGTAATCCTGTTACTCTATAAGCCTGAGCGCAAACAATGCTTCATACCTAAAGGTTCACGATCACAGTTATCAGTGTGTGCGTCTTTGTAAATGTTCGCTTGTTTTGCAAACAACTAATGCAGAATTTCACTTTGGTATTTGGATATGGCCCTGGGCCTGGAAGTTTGTCCTACATAATCATTTTTTATTCCCGCTTCAGCTACCATAGTGTGCAGTCTCTGTTCCAATTAGACCTCCTGAATTAGGAATCAGCTCTTGATTAAACTAAATTGATTAAATATCATATTAGGAAGTTTTCCCATTTTTTCCCCCCCTCGCCCATTCTTTAATAGTTCATTTCTCAGTTTCTCATACCCTTGGGTGCAAATTGTTCTAACAGAGTTAAGTGCTCTTGCAAAGCTCCACTGTGGTGCTCTGATTTATACATTAAGATTTATTTACTCATGAAGTGGAGGTGCTAGGGGGTTTAAGTTTTGATGTTGATGAAAATAGAAATATGAAAAAAAAAGAAAGAAAGTTTTGAGCTTCATTGACCGGCCCTTACTGAGATCTCCCTGGAAAATGAATGCATGAGTGAGTTCAATTTTTATGACAGGCAGCTGTGCGGTTAATCAATGCATGCACATACAGTTTTGTTTTATGATAAATTCATTCGATCTCAGCAGAGAAAACTAATACCTGCTACATATCTATATAGAATAGGATGCACATCTGTTGGAGTAATTCATCTGTGCCTGGGAATATATACAGCTTTGTCTTTTCCAGGTGCTGAGCCACTCTTGCCTCAATTCTGTCCACATCACAAGCTTGTATGAAAGATTTAGCTGCAACTTTCTCGATTTCAGCCAGTTCTTGGCATGCATTATTTTGATATGTGTCATTGGCTGCTGTGTTTAATTGGGAGCTGTCTACACAAATATAAGCCCGGGGAAGAGGGATGGGTTGACAGCAAAACAACATTTCCCACCGGAGAGCAAAAAACTGCCACTAATAAAAGATGTGATCGGCTCTTTGTGTGTTTTCATATGACAGTCCATTAGTGGGAGGGGAATATGGGTTCAGGATGGATAGGCAGATCTGTACACTCAGTAATGGTGTTATTAGCATCTACTGCATGGACGATTACAAGTTGCAAGTGTGTTTATTTTCTAGCGGGTTTACCCGGGTCGTATGTTTATTCACCGACTAATGCAATATGATACTTTCAATCCAATCCCTATTGTTTATGCCTGCACACATGCATGTAGTTACAGCTGCCATTCACAGTTCACATTGTATACGCCGTCATTCATATTTCAACACCAAAGGCTCATAACTCCCAATGGATGTGAAGGTCGATGGCGATGAATGAACGACTGATTTAATCCACACCGCGGTGTCCTATAGACGCCCCCCCCACCGTGCATTAGAAAAGGTCCTTGGAGACCAGCAGCGCCGCTTTGATTAATTGCACTATTAAATACAGCTATTTTCTTTTCAGAAATTTGAATTCAACATTAGCGTGACTTGACACGTACAGATTCTGCGGTTTCGAATAATGGTGAAACAGATTCAGACTGACACAAGAGTCGGTGCCCTTTGATCCAGCTGAGTTGCGAGGTCTTTTTGCGTCTTTTGTTTTCCTTGATAAAATAATTAAAGTCACTTTCGTCAATGTCAGAGCACTTTATTCCACTATTGTATTTGGCTGACATTACAATAATATCTAACATTTTTAGTAATGGTATACTACACAGGATTTGTCGGCTGCTGTTTTTAAACAGACCATTGAAAGCCATCCGTCCCAGGCTGAGGGCTGCACACCCACTGCCCAAGAGTCGACACCCTGAAAATACATATACATATATGTTTTTAGAGGGCAGAGTCTGCAGATAGAAACATAGCCACATACTTGTAGTGGGTCATAAGTGACAACTGAGAGTGATTACTTTTGTATGAGTCTATACTATATCTTTTTGTCCTGTATCTTTAATACACCAGAACTTTAAAGAAGACCTGGTATCCACATTGATTTCAACCTGCCTTTGGTTTGAAATAAATATTATGGTCATTAGTGGTCATTAGCAATAAATGTGTGAATTGTTCCTTAATTCAATCAATTAGTCATTTATAATGTGATCTAATGTGGTGTAGTATATTTTTCTTGCATTTTAAAAATCATAATCTTACTATTAATCCCCATTTTACTAAATATAACTAATCTGATTACATATTATTTTTCTGTAACTGTAATAGAATACATTTACCTTTTTTGTATCCTAATTACGTACATCCCATTACATGTAGTCCATCACTCCTCAAGCCTGACTGTAACAAACCTACCACAAGCTGGGACTTTCTTTTCAAAATCTTTTTACATTATCTTTTAAATTGACAAACGTGTAATACGTGACGTGTCTCGCCACTGAATACTGTTCATATTTTTGCCAGAGTAAGGTCCCATGGGAGGGACTTCACCTCTCTTTGCAAATATTTATGGTGGTATTTGGTCATAAACCAAATTATTCCCTCTATGGAGATATATCACAGTGAAAAATTTATTCAGACAAGTTATTCCACAGTCAAAAGTGCCAAACGTCTGATGGTGCTAGAGTAAAAGTCAGGGAATCATTAAAGTCAACAGGATTCATTCTCTGGAGGAAATTAAAGTCAAATTTTTCAGGACGATAAATCAAATAGTTGTCCAGATATTTCAGTCTGGACCGAAGTGGTGGACCAACCAATCGACTTTGCAATCCTATAGCCATGATTCTAGCATGAGGAGGAACTCTCTTAATGCAAGGAGATCATTTGGGGGCTCTAAGTGGTTACATCCTTTTTACGTAATCAGTAATGCAAACTCAGCGTAATGTTGAATCCTACAGAGACCTTACATGCAGAAGATGAGATGCTGCTTTCACTGTCTCAGCATAACTCATCCTCCCTGGCTGTGCGGGGTCTTTTACTGGTGAGAGGAGTGTAATGTTGAGGTTGAGCTTTACCTCAGACTTTAAAAATCTGGTTTGAAGTTGGACTGGGTTGTCTGCTGGGGACCACTAATCCTAAAGTGGGTGTGAAACATGTGCAAAATGAATTTTCAGTTTTTCACAGACCAATGAGATGTATCCAGCTTTGCCTATAGGTGGTATAAATTCCAATTAGATATTCGTAATAAGTAATTTTCACCTCACTCGTTCTTCTATGTGAGTTTTATTTAATACAGAAGAACCAGACTCTGTCTTGCTGCCGAGGTCAAACTTGCGAATGAATAATAGACTCAGCTGGAATCTTTGAGTTACTTTGGACCAGCTGGGGCCATTTTAATCCCATTTTCGAATGACTAAAGTATTTCATACAATTACTGACTCGCTCCCTGGTATAGTGTCTGAATGGCGGGGGCAGTATTGATGAGTTAAACTAACATAACTTTCACGCATAGCCAGTTAAAGAAAGTTTTCTTCCGATTTCTCTCTACTGTGGATAATGTTGCATGATACACAACACATGGCTCTGTTCCTGAATTGCCAGAGTTCCTTATAAATTATTTTACTGCCTGGATGACTGACTGAAATTTCCAATTTGCATAAGCAAAATCAAATTACCAGCCCTCCCTGGTAATACTAATGCAGCCCAGAGAGGGTTTTAGTATGAGCAAAATTTGTTTCCTGCTCATAAGAAGCATTGCACGGATAAAATCACAGGTGAAAGGCTTTGTTGCTGTGTGGGTTTGAAGAATTGTTTACATACACATATTTGATCCTGAGTCTTGTGAACATTAGACTAAAAAAATATATAAGAAACATGATCAGTCATGTGTTTTGTTTGATTAATAAACAGCATTTTAGGCATTCTGACTGCAGGAATACAAAGTGTAGATGCACACAGGTGGTTCACTCTTCACGCTCATTGTCCTCCTTTTGCCTCCACACCAGTGGTCCCTCATCAGAAATTAAAATGGCTCACTGAGGGTGTGAAATAAAGATTATG
Organism: Lutjanus campechanus; assembly: GCA_027495735.1. Classification (NCBI taxonomy): domain Eukaryota; kingdom Metazoa; phylum Chordata; class Actinopteri; order Lutjaniformes; family Lutjanidae; genus Lutjanus; species Lutjanus campechanus. The sequence continues at coordinate 4,811 of JAJHUR010099235.1, read as the reverse complement.
GCCTTGAAAGCCCGGAGCAGCTGGTCCTCCCAGAACCAGCCATATGGACCACTAGGGTTGGTGTTATTTTTGCATCCAGTCCTGTCGAACATGCTAGGGGAAATTGGAGTTCAACCTGCCTGTCTGTGTGTGAAAGAGTCCACCGAGCTCTGATTCACGACAGGAATTCATTCCGGCGGTAGTCATAGCAACAAGCTAGGTCTAATGTGCTCAGCTTGAAGTGACCAGGAAGCACTTTTATTGGAAACCACTTTCTCACATCTTTATCTCGTGGGGAAAACATCAATATATGCATGTACACAAGTCCACACATATGCCCTTTCAATATCAGACTGAATTCATGTTGTTGTTGTGCTGGTGAAAAATAACTAAATCAAGACGGAGTCAGGAGGGTTTTTTTAAACTTGTTTTTTGTACAAACACTTACCCTAAAATGAGGCTTCTCTATCCGAAACTCATCGAATGGTCAATGAGAGCATTGTGGAGTCCTTTGCTTAGCATTAGCAAATGCTAAATATGCTCTATAAATTAGGCTGCACTCACAGAAATGCCTGACATCAACAATGCTAACAAGCTACTGTTTAGCAGGTAGAATTTTTACTATGTTTGCAGTGCAGTGTCAGGCAATGAACATCATTAGTTTTGCAAGTACTAAAAGTACCTGATGATGGTGCCAGATTTTTTAATTTTTTTTTAAAGTCAGGGATCAAACTTATTACGATAAATTCTGAGGGTGACGTGTATGTCTGTCCAGTGCCACCATCAGACAATTATTAGTAAGAGGGCACAGGGTTTTTCTTGGGCGGGCACTAGGAATGTAACAATTCTTAACAAATGCTGACAATTCTTTGTTTACGTCATGACGTGTGTTTCTAATGCTGTGGGGCTGAACTAAGTATTGTTTTTCTGGACCTGATGGAAGTAGTGAGTGAGCCATCTTCCCGTTCCTTCTCATCTCTGCTGAGAGGGGCACATGCACAACAGCAACCAGGTAATCATGCCATCGCAAAATGGCTAAACTCTGAGAGCATTTCACCCTCAACATCACAAAGAAAAAGATTACCTGCAAGATATGTAAGGCGGACCTTGCTTATAATGGGAGCACATTGATATTGCATGAAAAATTGGAAGTGGAGACACGTTGGACATGTGGACAATGTGGACTCTGTCTCTCCTCAGTAAGATAGCATGTTAGATAGCTTGTAGTTAAAAGCTAAGACAACTGAATGTGCAGAATTACAGAATCAAGAGCAAAAATAAGGCTTGATTATCAGTGTTTCACTGTTTGTGAATCGACAATTAAAACATGGGATGCCATAGATTTATTTTCTATTTTTGGAGTTTGCTCCTCTCTCTCAGGCATGTCTAGAAGAGAACATTTGAATCTGCTAAACTCTCATAACATTTGCACTAATCATTCTTATGATCTTTCGCAGGTCTGGGGTTTCCTCCTACACACAACCCTCTCGGATGTCTCTGTCCCTCACAAACTCCGGCAGGAAAATTCAAAACATGTGGGTGACTAGTTGATTCATCGTTTCGATAATAAATGACTTATCAGCTGTCAAAATAATTGTTAGCTGCAGCCCTAGTGGACACCCCTTTTTTACATGGTATGCATGCGTGCATAACTTGCAGTTGCTGTGCTGCTGTGATGACTTGTGTAATCTTCTCAGGCCTAGCATGACCACAGCATCTGCAGGCTTAACAATGCTGCAGAAGTTACCTGTGACAGTCCCAGCTCTGAAATAAAATTAGGATGCTAACATCCAGGCAATGCAACAAGCAAACAGCACAGAGTGACTACACATACATTCACACCCCCATCCACAGGATTTACAGCACAGAAACACTCAACTCCAACAGCACGGAACAGAAATTCGCTTGTATCTTAACCACACATGATTAACACTGCAGGTGCACTCAATTAAAGCCAACAGCTCATTAGCAAAATACACCAGAAGCTTGAAGCCACCTCAAACACAAAGCTTAAAAACAGTTCACAGCAACTGAAGTGTCACATATACATCAAACACGGGGAGACTTTATAAGCCTACATTAAACATAAGTAGTCTGATGTTAGTCTTATGCAATGGAAATTTTCCTGTCTCCTGTTTCCTCTGAAATTATCCAAGGTATTATCAGAGTCTATCATTTTGGTCCGCTCAAGTACCTCAAGGAGTTTGTGCATCATATCAGTCTTGAGTTAATTTATCATCCTGGGTAAGTGCCAAAAAGTGATTGTATCACCCAGTTTTCCATTTACCGCCACAACCCCTCTCATAAATATTGAATGTTGCTGACATTACGAGTGCTGCTGGCTGCAGCAGCATGTTCTCCTTGCAAGTTAACGTCCACACACCTGTCCTGAATGTGGTGACTGGTTGACCTGGCAAAGTGGTCATATTCCAGTTTATTCTGACACAGCCTACATACAACCTTATTTTCTAGATCAAAAGGATCTCATATCACGCTGGTTTTGTCAACAGCAAGTTAAAATCTGGGTCATCCGGATGTTTTTAACAAACCGCCTTTACTCGCGGAGTGGTGGGAGGCTAGGTAATATTTTAGATGCAACAGTTTAGTATATGAATAAAATATTAATGATTAGTTTAATGTATGAAGTTGTTTGCATTTTTTTTAAATCATTTATCCATAAATGTTTTTGTTTATTATAATATAATGAATTTTGAGAATTTTGAGGTGGAACAAAAGCTTATTTGGACAGGAACTGGCCCCCAGTGCCCTCCCATGATGCCAAGACTGTGTTTGTGCCAAATTAAATGGCAGTCTATTGCATTACTTGTCAATCCATTTCACTAAAAATCACAAAAAACCTCAGTGGTGTTCGATGAAAAGTCAGGGGCACACCAAAGTCAGCAGGCTCCATTCTCTGTCTGCCTTTACAAAATATTATGACAATCCATTAAAAGCCTCTGAAATATTTTAGTCTCAGTGGTGGAATCACCAGCAGATCAACACTGAACCAGGACCCCTAGTTTTAGAAACACAGAAATAACAGAAATAAGCTTCTGGGAGGTTCTTGGGAGTTCACAGCATATCTAAAAGGAAAATATTGTAAATGAAAAATATGTAAAGTAAATAAGTAACATTTTCCCTTCTTCCCACCACTTCGGTCTAGCCCTTGAGCAAAGACCTAAATTCTCAGTTTAAGACTGTGCACTCAAGCCTCTGCAATGAGGAGCTGCATGAATATGAAGGAGGCAGTTGCTGGAGAATGCCTACTCAGTTGACTTTCCTTGGTTAAATAAAGGTTTAGAGAACGATTGGAGTGCAAAGAGGAGAAAAGAAAAAAATCTTAAGCTGCGTCTTCAAAGAGGAAACTGATTCAGCTTCCTTGACGTGAAAAGGCAGACTGTTCATCGCAGAGCAGCTCACCCACCCGCTGTGTTTTTTTAATCCAGAGAATCCCGGTATCCCCTGTGTCCTGGGAATGAAGAGGGTACGAGGGATGCAGAGAGCAACAGGGGCAGAGAGGTAGGATGGGATTATGGTGCCTTCCAGAGACGGGTGAAAAGTTGGAAATTCTGACTGATGGCTGGAAAATAACACAGTGGGGTTTTTAAATTCCAAGTGGGATACGATTTCTGAGGTGGAGGCCCCTATTTATGAGCCATATCAGTCCCATAATTCTCACACTAATGTACATTTGTTGACTTTAAGAAGCAAGAGTAAATTTATCAATAACTTTAAACTATTATGGGAAGGCAACCCTATCTCTGCCAGGATTAAAGAGAGCTCCAGAGCTGCCATAATCCTCTGGGATCTCCCAGCAGGTTGTCAGGGGTCCTACAACTGACACAGCGTTTTCTCTTTTTAAAAAAAAAAAAAAAAAAGTGTTTCTTTAAATATGTT
>JAJHUR010099232.1:5140-25669 GCA_027495735.1 Lutjanus campechanus | reverse complement strand
AAGGCCAAATGCCAGGGCAGCAGTCAAACAAAACAGTGGGTTTTAAGTCCATCAAAATGTTGAAATTAACTGAAGGACTAAGGATGACTGTATTTTTACCACATCTAAAAGCTTAATGAAGTGGAGACATGCATATATAACATGGATCTAGTTGTTTGTCACTGTTAACATAGACTCCCATCTACAGTGTGAACCACAGAATTGTAGTGTAACATTAGGCTTCATGATCAAATAAAGTTTGTATCACATCTACACTTGTGCTCGTCCTGGCAACTTTGGCTCTGCTGTGAGTTTTCACACTTAAATAGCTGTTTTCAAGTGTTCATGCCAGGCTCGAAATCTAACCCACCACTGGCTCTGTGTGCAGTGTTTCATTTTGATGTTGCCCAATCAAAATCTAAACCAAAGACAGTAGTGTCTAACAACTGTCATGACAGGAAAGAGACAGAGGAGAACATGGCCAAATCAGCTGGGGCAGAGCAGACCAGGCATCAAGGCCACTGTGGCTGCAGAGCATATTGTTTTTTTGAGGGTCATACGGCCAAACTTGGGGGGCGTGGTGGCCATGACCGTCGTGACTGCTGTGAAATTATTGTGCCGACTGGAACTATCTGTTTTATAATGCGATAAAGACATACCAATAACACAGTTAACAACTGCTAACAGCACTCTCACACAGAGAATAGAAGGAAAAATCATGTGCAGGTACAAAGGTAGACGGTAGCACTTCCCAAAGACACACACAGACTCATTTACAGAATGTTTTTAACTCTTTGAAAGGATCCAAGATCTCAACATATAGGGTTAGGGTTAGGGTTAGGGTTAGGACTGAGGACTATTTTGAAAATGATTTACATTATCTTACTCATCTGCGTCCAACATGGGATTTACTGTTGCTGAATTCAGCCCAGAAATGTCGACCAATACATTAACCTGAATAGCTGCTTGTCAGAGCTTTTTTGTGCTCTCTATGCATCTTTGTGCTCACATTTATGGACTAACTGATCAGATAAAATTTCCCACTGACTGCACTGAACGGCTCCACAGTGCGTACGTCAGAATTCTCACCATTCACCTTCAAATGTCACCAATTTGAATCCAAAATATCCTTTTTCTCACAAAGTTGTCTCCTCACAGCTTACACCAGTTTTACACAAGTCTTGTAATACAAGGATACACATGCACACACCTCGCCTCATGTTTCTCAGGGTCCCAGTTAAACAGAGGGCACCGGCACAGACTTCTAGCAGCAGCAGCTGCTGCCAACTGATAGCAGTTTGATCTTTCTTCCCGCAGCCAAATCTATGCTAATACTTAATCTCTTTCCCAACGTCACCAGCCCCCAACCCCGCTGCCCCACATCTCTGTCCTTTTCATTCTTTGTCACACAATCTTTTTCACTTCCTCAAACATATCTCAATCTCAAACTTTTCTTGGTTTGTTAAATAACTTTCTCCACTTTCAGTTTTTTTATGAACGTTTCTTCCCTTTCTCCCCATCACTTCCTCAGTGTCTCTCTTTCATTTCTCCCTTGTGTTCATTTTATTGTTTTTCTATTTCTCTAACATGTGTCCTGCTCTGTCCTTTCAGCCTTATGAGGGATTAAAGCTTCAGGACTTGCGCAGGCTGAAGGACATGTTGATTGTAGAGACGGCAGACATGCTGCAAGCCCCCCTCTTTACCGCTGAGGCCCTGCTCCGAGCACATGGTGTGTATTTGTCTGTTGACGTTCATAAAACCTTCACAAACCCTCAAAGCACTGTCATAGTGATGGAACTATTCACAGGAAGTTACATACATTCCCTCTAAACTTGTAACCTTTTCTCTCTCAGACTGGGACAGGGAAAAGCTTCTGGAAGCCTGGATGTCAGATGCTGAGGGCTGCTGCCAGCGTTCAGGTGTGGCCATGCCCACCCCACCGCCCAGTGGATATAATGCCTGGGACACCCTACCCTCACCTCGGACCCCCAGGACCCCACGCTCACCCCTCACACTCACCCTCACCTCCCCGACCGACAGCTGCCTCACACCTGGAGAGGAGGGTCTGTCTACGGTGAGACACTCACTGATAAAGTTTTTCTTTTAATTAACTGTTGAAGATGCAGCAAGTCTGTTCTTTTAAACCTATTTTTGTTAATGGAATTATTTAGTTGACTTTAATGAGGGATTATTGGGTAGGTTATAGTGACAGGATTACTAAAAGTGACAGACATATTTTGGGTGGCCTGTTGGCTTAGTTGGTGGAGCGTGCGCCCCATGTACTGAGGCTGTGAGTCCACTGCTGTGCGGTTGGGTTCGACTCCTGCCTACGACCCTTTGCTGCATGTCTTTCCCCCACTCTCTCTCCCCCTGTCCTGTCATATCTTCAGCTGTACTATGAATTAAAGGCCAACAAAACAAACATATTTTAGGGTGATATCAAGTAAGTTCAATGTCTGTCAGGAAATAATATTTTGTGAAATTAAACTGAAGCATTTGTTCAACCAAAACAAGCATTTGGATTTCATTCATTTAAGTGTCATTTATAACTGATAACGATATAATTAACAATAATAATAATAATTGTGTAATACAGTGAGACAGTTGTAATAACGTGAAAATCAAAGTTGTCATACTGACAAAGGTTTATTCTAGTTGAACATTTGACAAGTGTCTCCTTTGTTTGATTACAGCAGGTTAATGTCTAATCTAACTAGAACAAATCAGGTCATAGTCCGTCTGTCTAGCAATGATTCTTCTTTCTGCTCTGTGTGGTTGCACATAAATAACAGTCTCTTGTTCACTGTTGCTGTTGATGCAGGTTTAATAACACCCAGCAGCCTACTTCTGTCTGCCCGCAAATCCTGGCTGATGTTTAACTTGTAGGCGATTACAGTGTTCAGACCTTAAGTTGTTAGACCATAATATCACAACATAATGATGATAATAAAATATAATATAATGGTTCAACCTCCAAAATGGACCCAGTTCTCTTTGACACAACTAAACATTGTAGTCTTCACAAAGATGGACTTTATTACAGGTTTTTATTTTATTTTCTTAGTTACATAACAAAATGTAAAACAATATTAAATAAAATGAAATGATACCACTGTTTTATCAATCTATAAATGGTCCATTTTTTCCCCTTTTGGTTCACACTGGGCTTCTTGTATTCTTAAAATGTGTGATATTGTCTCTATATTTCTTCAACTATATCAAGCTTCTGTCTTTATGTAGGGGAGTCCCTTCTGTACCATTTCCTAGTAATTGCTTTATCATTTGCAGACAGTACAACCCTAACCCAGTAGATATCTATCTGTTTTATGGTTTCCTCTGCCAGATTACCAAGATATAGTAATATGCAGCTCCTGGGTATTTCATACCCAAGAGTCTCTTTTGATACATCACAACCCACACCACTGTATAGCTCGATCTTTGGCCAGCTCTAAAATATTTGCATGGTCTGCAGCCACATGTCCACACATTGGCCAGCATAATTAACACATTGCTGTTACTTTGTGCATTCTCTGTTCAGTTTTATGAAGACAAAACAGTAGTAGTATAGTCATTTGTTAGGTGCTTCTGTGTTATCAGGTGTCAGACAACATCTGAATGTCCTGTGATGCGTTTGTCTTCTGTCTCCCTGCAGTGTGGAATCTGTCTCTGCTCCATCTCAGTGTTTGAGGATCCAGTGGACATGTCCTGTGGACACGAGTTCTGCAGAGCATGCTGGGAAGGGTAACAACCTGTGTTTTATGTGTGTAAATGTTCTTGCATGATTCAATGTGTTTAAACATGTATGCATCAACTCTCCTGTGTGTATACTCGTGTATTTCTCAGGTTCCTCAATGTGAAGATTCAGGAGGGTGACGCACACAATATCTTCTGCCCGGCCTATGAGTGCTACCAGTTGGTGCCGGTGCACGTGATCGAGAGCGTGGTTTCCAGAGAGATGGACCAGCGATATCTACAGTTTGATATCAAGGTAAAAGACACCATACCCCCGTACAGATGTTGCTGTTTATGTTCTTGTTTTCACCACAGCCCACGGAATACTTTTCTTCCAACTGTAAATTATGTCAAAGTCTTTACCCTTTGTCTGTTTTCTTTTTCTTTGTTTCTGTTTGTTTCTTCCTGTTTTTTGGAATTTCCCAATCACTTCTGCTCCTGTGTTCTGTTCTTCCTCCTTTACCTCTATGTCCTCTATCATTTATATGTCATCTACCACTGCCATTTTTACCAAAAGGTGGGCTGGCCCTCTCTGGCTGTGAGGCAGGACCAGCATTGGTTTTGATAAATCTATAAAGCTTTAGATGAGCTTTAGACAGATGCTTCCACCCAATATTTCAGCCCTTTTAACTCTGGACTCACTTGGTACTTACAGAATAGACTGTTGCTCCACATTCCATAAATTAGAACTGAACTAGGAAACATGTCATTCTCTTACAGTGCATGTTATGCTTGATACAATCTGCAGAGGGCCTTAAACTTGAATTCCTAGCACCAATATGACTGTTCAAGGGCCTTATCTCAGATCTTGTTTTTATTGATTGTAGCTGCTTTAACTATATTGTAGTTTTATGTTTTATTTATTTTTTATTCCATTTTTTACTTAATTGTAGTTATTGTATTATCTTCTACATAGCATGTTTGTCAGCTGATTTCTTTGCCTGCGTTGATTTTCATCTAGTCACCATTGTAAATGAGGAAACCCCCTCAATGGTCTTTCCATGTAAAATAAAGGTTGTCTGTTGTCTTCTTGTCCATCTCTCTCTGTCCCTCTCCTCCCTGCTTATTACAGGCATTTGTGGAGAACAATCCGGCCATCCGCTGGTGTCCCGCAGCACGTTGTGAGCGGGCAGTACGGCTGACCCGACCAGGCCCTGGGGACAGCGACCCGCAGAGTTTCCCCCTGCTGCCCTCCCCAGCTGTCGATTGTGGCAAGGGCCACCTCTTTTGCTGGTACACTTCATGATTTATTGGCTGTAAACACACAAACTAGCCCCCTTGAGGCGAATTGTGATGTGTGATATTGGCCTTTAAACTGTAAATAAAATTGACTTCTTCTGCACCTCTCACAGTCAGATATGCAAACACTTAACAAACGTTTTATTGACATTGTTGTTGGTGTGTCATTTAAACCCACTATATAATTTTTCTGAGACACAAATCTCCCTTGTTCAACAATTGGCCAATGTAGTGATTAATGCACCCACTTTCCCCCTCCACAGCTGGAAGAAGAGGCCACTGTACTGAACAACATTGTTGTTCATTCAGAGCTTGACAACATTAAAGGGCCAGTGTGTACGATTTGGTGGCATCTAGCTGTGAGCTTTAAAAATGAGTGACAAACCGATAAATTGATTACAAAGACAAAACAAAATAATACCAAATAAAAAATACAATCAATAAAAGAGAATAAAAACAAAACAATACTGATAATAATAAAATTACAGATAAACCTGAATATAAAGTGAAATGGCATAAAATGATACAACATAATAAAGTGAAATAAGTGAAAGAAAAAAAAAAGTTTATGTCTATGAACCATTCTTAATCAAAACCCAGGCTGAAGAGGTGGGCGTTAAGTTTGCAAACTTTCCCCCTCCAAGCATATAGGAGAACCTATGGTGGCCATAAAACTTGGATCAAAACAGGAAAGGACATGTCTAGAGCTAGTTTTTGGTTTGTCCACTCTGGGACACTGTAGAAACATGGTTGTTCAACATTGTGGACTCTGTAGATATAAATGGCTCATTCTAAGGTAACGAAAACAAAACCATTTTTATTTTCAGGTGATTATACACTAATGAAAACGCACTTATGAATATTATATTCAATTTCTGCCATATTCTGCCTGTAAATCTCATACACTGGACCTTTTAACCAGTATTGTTGAAAACTATGCTGCAAATGCCAATTTTCTTGATTACTGCACAAAATTGACCTAATAAGTTCTTCAGTTTTTGCCAGGCCAACAAAATATTTATATTTTAAAATATTTCCTTCCTCGTCTCTTTCTACTTTTCTTTCTAGGAATGAGTAACGTGCTGTTATGTTCTTCTAGCCTCATTGTATTTTATTGCACCTAATTCTCTGTGGATCTTCCTCACTGTCTGCAGGGAGTGCCTTGGCGAGGCCCACGAGCCATGTGACTGTCAGATGTGGAGGAACTGGCTCCAGAAGGTCACAGAGATGAAGCCTGAAGAGTGTAAGTCTGTCACTTTGTTGTTTGTGTCACCAGTTTTTTTTTTACTGGGGTTCATTTTGGCTTCAGCTCAGTAAGCTGGCACCACAGTAAGCCAGTTAACAGCAGCTGTCAGGACGGCCTACCAGGATGTGTCTAATGTATTTTTATAACATTGTGGCAGGTGTTCAGGTCATTGATATTTGCCAAGTGTGAGTGCTGGAGGGTGATTCCACAGGGCAGGTGTTGGACAGTTGAGAAGTAGCTAATGTGTGTCTGTATTTGTGTGTGCTTTCCACAGTGGCAGGTGTGAGTGAGGCCTATGAGGATGCTGCTAACTGCCTGTGGCTGCTGACCAACTCCAAACCGTGTGCCAACTGCAAGTCACCCATTCAGAAGAATGAGGGCTGCAACCATATGCAGTGTGCCAAGGTTAATACACATTAATCTCTCTGTCAGCTGTTGTGTCTTCATTTGTATGGATAATGAGTTCAGGTCAATGACTATTGTTAAGGGATAGTTCAGATTATTGGAAGTGGGGTTGTTTAAGGTGCTTGGTAGTTAGTGTATTACCTACAGAAGATGCTGGCTGGCATGTCCCCAATTTGGAGAAGCAGCAAGGAGTACCAGCATGGAAGTTTAACTGAGGTTTTACTGCTGTGGACAGGGTCAGCAACAAAACCTATTTTAGCCACTTAGAAAGGTCTACCTAAAAAGATCAGTTTATTTGTATGCTATATTAAAAGTATTTGCTTTACCTTGTCATCAGACTGACTTTTTCAACTTGAAATCAGTTATTTTAGCCAAGTATGGCTCACTCTCTACTCCGCCTCACAGAACATGAGTTGCTGGTGTCTGCTGCCTGGAAATGTTTGTTTGTGTTATTGTGTGACTTCTGTAAATATGATCTATCCTTTCAAAACACCAATGTCAGACAATAACACTAAGTCTGCAGATCAGCAGCTTTTGTCTTCTGCCAGGCAAAATTACTGACTTCACCTATGGAGTTTGGTGGTTTGGAGAGGGCAATATTTAGCTTGTAAAATGGTGGTTTCCTCTTGGTAAAGGTTGTCTGACGGCCAAGTAAAACTGTGATAGTATTCTAAATATAGCGTCCACTTAAACTGATACTGATTTTATATATACATATACATACATATATAATATATGAGTGGCCGAAAAACCTTTTGTTGTTGACTCTGTCCACAGCAGCTCACTGCTTAGGCTCTGTGCTGCTACTCTTCTCTGCGTCTCCAAACTGGGGGCATGCCGACTGCCATCTATTGTAGCTAATACAACGACTATGGGCGAGAACCTTCAAATAATCCCCTACCCCTTTAATTCTGTATTTTTATTGCATTATTTACTGTATAAATTCTGTTCTCTCTGTATCTGTAGTGTAAGTATGACTTCTGCTGGATCTGTCTGGAGGAATGGAAGAAGCACAGCTCATCAACAGGAGGCTACTATCGCTGTACTCGCTATGAGGTCATCCAACAGCTAGAGGAGCAGTCCAAGGAGATGACTGTAGAGGTATTAACACACACAAGCACACTCAGTGACAATACAGAATACACACTCAGTTAATCACACTCAAGCTCTCAATGATATAAACACACACACAAAATACATTCACACAAAAGGCATCTGAATGAAATCGATTTGCATTTTGCTTACAGGCAGAAAAGAAGCACAAGAGTTTTCAGGAGCTGGACCGTTTCATGCACTATTACACTCGCTTCAAGAACCATGAACACAGTTATAAGGTAAAACACCCTCCACACACACATGCACTGTCATAACAGTGCAAAGGAGGGGTCAACTGAATCGAAAAATGTGCTACTTTGGCTCTGATGCAGCCGTCTCTCTCCGTCTGTAGTCCACTTTGTGTCTCACTCAATGTTCCATCCACGACACTATCTGACTGTGAATTAGACTACTTTATATACTGTTGGGAAGCTCAATCTATAATAATACATCTGAATTGTTCATAATAGTTGATCTATATTTTGGATTAATAACCTGAATCTACAAAATCACCAGATCTGGTTCTATGAGGGTGCAAAAGCATGCATTGCAACCTCACATTAATATTTTGAACCATCATTTGAAATTTGAGAAATCAATGCAAAGTGCAAGGTGGCAGGCCGTGCATCCGTGGTGTCCACAGCTGTACGTGTATGCATCCGCTCAGGGTGTAAGGACTGTGTGTCTCCATGAACACCTGCTATTTTATTTAACACATGCGCAGCAATGCAGCGTGCAAATGGCTGGCTAAAGGTGAACATAGATCAGCGGGTGTGGTGATTATTAAGTCCTTTCTCAGCCCTTCACATCTCTGATCTCATAGCTCTGACACAGCTGTGCCAGTCACAGTTAAATGTGATAATGAGCAAATGGAAGGCTTCACCTCAGTAGATGTCTGGTTCAGAGCATCACGACATGAACACACATCACACAAATCTGAAGTATGATTTTACATCAGGTAGTTATAAAATAGATAGAAATAAAAACTAAAGAAACTGTTTGGTGATGATTACATCAAGCAGAATAATGTATCTCTCCTTACCTGGTCACGTAGTTTAGTAATTAATGTTAGACAACAGGGTCTGCACTGCACTGTGTTTAAAGAACTGGTGTTGTTTTTAGATAATTTAATGAAGGTAAACATGGTGAACGGTCGTTTTTCACTGCTGTTGCCAGCCGGTGCTGTAGATACAAGCTCACCCCCATTAATTTCAGATGCAACTCCAGTCATTATGTTCTGGAACTGAGCCTGAAAATAACTAGCTAAAGTTATCAAATAAATGTACTGTAGCCTAGTGGAGTTTAAAACTGCACTCAAAATGTAGTGGAGTGGAATTATAAAGTAGCACAGAATGGTCATTCTAGATTTTGACACTAAGATTTTTAATTTTTCGATTACTAATAATCAGTAGTGGCCCTGGAAAATAAACTTATCAGTTGATCCCTAGTGCAGAGCTGGCCTGAATTTCCAAAATGCTTCCTGAAACATGCGTCACAATCTGATGATAATGTGTTCTGTCTCTTCTCGTCTGTTAGTTGGAGCAGAAACTGCTGAAAACAGCTAAAGAGAAGATGGAGCAGCTGAGCAGAGCCTTCATTTGTCGTAAGTCTCTTTATACTGAGCTCAGCCTGTTGTTGGGAAGATCTGCATCAGAATGGAGTTTGGGTTTGCTGCTTGTGAGCTGCGTAAGGACGTTCCTTTCAGCTGAAATGAGGTGGACAGTGCCTTTCTTTTACCAACAGGGCAATAACAAAAATATGCTGCGGCCGTACTAGACTATACTAATGACTTATTATTCTTAACAAAACCTGATTTTGAAATCTGTATTAAAGGGCAACACCATCTGTGATCTATTCAGGGTTTTTAAACTGGAAATTCCCGCTCAGTTGTTAACAAAAACGTATGTTAGAGCACTAATGCCCTGCCCTCCCTCAACATTGGGAGCTTATATGTTGAACATCATCATGCAGAAACTGACGTCAGGTCACAGGAAAATATTTTGAGTGTAAAACATACATACTTTGACCAAAATTTGATTGTTCGATTTAAATATATAATGAACACTACTGGGAAGCTACAGAATTGTATAAAATAGATGTGCACCCAGTCTTTGCTGGGCTAACTTTGTGTGTGTTTGCCCTCTGGTCTGGTCCAGGTGAAGGCACTCCTCCAGACACGCGGTTCATTGAGGACGGTGTGAGTGAGCTGCTGAAGACGCGGCGCGTCCTGAAGTGCTCTTACCCATACGGCTTCTTCCTGCAGCAAGGCAGCACCCAGAAAGAGATATTTGAGCTCATGCAGGTAATCTAATACATATCTGTGACATGTCACTATCTCCTCAAGAACAAGAATAACAACTTTAAAGCCCCTCCAGTGATCCCTAAAGACTGCTGTGTCTATTAGACCACACAGGGCTAAACTGGTTTGACAAACAATTACTGTGAGTCAAGTCTTATGGTAATCTGACCTTCAGGTTTTGTATTTCAAAAATTCAAATAGGTATTCTGGGCTGATGATGCTAGATGACAAATCAGGGGTCAACAAAGTCATTCTGATCCACACAAATATTCATAGAAATTCCACTTGTAGCTGCTGAGACACTGAGAAGTAGCACATACTGACTTCTTTATTCATTTACTTGTGTATGATTGATCTTCTTAAGACGTTTTGCTTAAAGCTCTTCTCAACACTCCATATTTCATAATTAACTTACTATTCTAAAGTGCTGGTGCAGCTTGTAATCTGTGTTTCTGATGTTTTAACATCTTTGTGCAAAAGTTAAAAATGAAGTGCACTGCTTTTTGAAACATATCTCATTTGAAACACTATGAAGGAAACCGTTTTTTTTATGTTTGTAAAGTATCTTTGAGGATAGTGTGGTAATGTTTCTTTTAGTCATACAGAGCAGAATCCATGGGTGCTCGGGTTCAGTGCACTGACAAAGCTGCACACCAGCTGCAAAAAGTTAAATCTGGACCAGCCCAGAACTATTAATATAGACCCGACCCATGATTAAACACACATACACAGTCACTCAATTGCCATTCACTTGTGTTCTTAGAAAAGTATCTGTCAACTGGTATAGCACCTGTGCTCCTGCAGCTGTTGAGATGTGTCCTCAGCCAAAATGTGCCTAGCTTCCACCTATCAAAACCAAAACTTTTTTTCAAGCAGCAAAGCCACTGACAACATTATTCTCAAAGTCTCTGATGCCTCCAAGTTTCCCCCAGATGTCTGTCTTAGTCTTTGATGAATTTGATATTCTCCACCGGCTATTTTTGCCCTTATGTCATCCATTTTGGCTGAAAGCTAGCCTAAATTGTTGCTGGGTCAGTGGCGTTAAGTTGCAAATCCCTTTTGAAATTTGAATTTCCAGTCTGAGCTAATGGAAGTTAACTTGTTTTCTTGTGTTTCTCCCCAGACGGACCTGGAGATGGTTGTGGAGGATCTTGCTCAGAAGGTCAACCGGCCGTACCTGAGGACGCCCTGCCACAAGATAATCAGCGCGGCCCGTTTGGTGCAGCAGAAGAGGCAAGAATTCCTGGCATCCGTGGCTCGTGGCGTCGCGCCTAATGATTCTCCTGAGCCTCCACGCAGGAAGTATGTACAAACACACTCACAGTACAATGATTTGTTTGCTTCTTTGTCCCTCCACTGGCAGGGATGAAGAAGAAAAAGTAAACATTTAAATATCTGGTTACAGACTACACTGAAACTGATTGTGGGAGTGAAATGATCTGCTTCATTTGTGCCACTGTTAGTAAACATTTTTGTCTTTGCATTTGTTTTAGTTACCCTGGAGGATCGTGGGACTGGGAGTATCTCGGCTTTGCCTCCCCTGAGGTAAACAGAAACTTCTCCTGTAACACTAGACACACTCAAACACTAACTTTTTTTTGTCCAGCTAACTTTTTGGTTCATGCCCAGCTAATGCTACTCCCTAAACCTGTGCCTAATGACCTAAATCATCTAATGCATGACTCCGGCTGCAGCTGACTGAGTTTGCTTGTGTGTGTTAAGATGGGGAGTCGTCACTCTGTACTGGGAGCAGGCGAACGAGACAGACAGTCACAGGTAATGCATTGTAGTTCCTGGCATTTTGTGCATATGCATGAGCTGAATTCTGTTTTCAGTGTTTAAGATTGTGAACCTGCTTGATAGAATATATACTTACAACTAGGGCTGTATCAAATAGTTCTATGTTTTGTTAATAATGTTGACATTCAAATCTAAATCAATGTTTTAATGCCATGAAGATGTTGTTTTTTTTATCTCAATTTATTTAATTTAAAACAGTATTTCTGCACAGTTACAGATAAAGATTAGGCTACACTAATATTGATAGTATTACATCATCTGTATTTATTTATTTATTGGCTCAGCGCACACAGTGCACATTGGTAAATATGCCAAATATTTAGAGTTAGACAAAAGGCTGTTTTTCATCTGTGGTCCACAGACAGATGTTACAAACTCACCCAAAAAAACAAATATAAGATTAAAATGATAATGTTATTCATGTTTATCATTTATAAGCATGGGGAACAATAATGAAAGAATGTTAGTATTAATAGAAGCATCATTCAGGACACCCCTATACTATATTGTCAAGTACTATTTGAAACATGCAACACAGAGACTCATAAAACAACAAACAAGTCCAGTGCATTATTGAAAAGTGTTTAGCCTTTGGTGTCTGTTGTCAAAAATATGTCGACCGACATTCAAAGCTTCATTCAGAAACCTAAATAGAAGTTTCAATTGTAAAAAAAAAAAAGACATTTGGTACAGCCCTACTTACAACGCAGCTTTTAGAGTCGGTTTTGTAATAACTCAGCTTGAATTGCTCTTTGCAGGATTATGCTGACATCCAGTACCGTCGCAGACACAGGCCACGGCGCAGAGGAGACATGCTGAGTCTGCACAGCCTTAGAAGCAGCAGCAACACGCCCGAGACCAGCAGGAGGAGCGACAACACAGGTCTGACAAATGTTCATGTAAAGCCCTTAATTACAGAAAAAGATTATCCAAAAGGCAAAAGGGTGTATGCAGTCTGGAAATTATCTAAATTTTGCTCTGTATGTGCACCATTTCCACTTGAGTATCATGTACAACAGAAGAGATTTTTACAGCAGTTTATTGGCACAAACTCTGGATCCTAATCCAGCTCCATTCTCTGCCTCCATCAATAAATCTTGACTTGTCACCACACCAGACAACCAGCAAATGGGATTTTAAGTTATTGCTCCATGAATCTGGCCTGGTCAAAGCACTCAGAGGCGTTTGGCCACTGGGATCAATTTACAATCAGACCACACAAAGCAGAATGTGGAGAGATTATGGTTGATCATGCTCATGTCTTTCGCTCATGTCCCTTTATTCAAACTTCCTGGCAGTAAGTGGTAAAAATCATCTCAAAATCCTGAGTTTCAGTATCAGTACAACTTTCATATCTCTTTATCGTGGACATATCCATGACAAACTGAGTAAAGACGATACTTAACGTCTAAACATCTTACTGGCACCAAGCAAAAAGGCCATAACAAAACACTGGCTTCAAAAACGACCCCACTGCAGGCCTCTCTTCATAAACATTTACTTCTAGACCAGATGACCTGCTCCATATGACTTCTAAAAGAACCTGTGGAAAAAGGGGGGAAATGGTATTCTCTTGTGCATTGCTAGAAGGTCCTGAGTGCCTATTCCCTCAGAAAATTTTAACCGTCCCTTAAAAGTGAAATAATTTGTGGAACATTAGACAATGGCTGAATTTATGGTGTTTGAAGAGGAGGAGACACCAAGACACATTTTACAGGACAGAGAAAACCCACTGGACATGATGAGTGATGTGCAGCTTGTTAGAGAGAATAGATTTGACTTTAGCACCAGCAACTCTGTAGCTACCTAGCCAAACGTTAACATAACTCTGTTTCTTTTATTAACATTAGCTTTTATTGAAACTCACCAGTTTTTGTCGACTCCTGTAAATGTTTTCTTCTTTCTTGCTGTCACAGTTATATTTTCATGTTTCTTCATGACCTCATCTACAGTTCATTTCACAGCATATTTCTCACATTGATTTCGCCAGTTATTACTTGCACATCTTCTTCTTGTGTGTATTTGTTATGGCTGGGTTAAATTTGGATTATGTGCTCGTGCTTTCCATATTTTTCAAGAACAACATTCTCATCTTCTGTCCAGTTTGGCTTTCTTTTTCTTTTTGTTGTTCATTTTGGAGACACTAGCTAACACAGGCTAACAATTAAGTGTGTTTGCTTAGCAAGATCACGATTGATGATAATGTTGTCTAGTAACATTAAAGATTGATGTGAGTGGAGCGTAACCATGGTAACTGGAGAGCACATGCTGTATGATGATGGTAACTGCTCTGAAAACCTTAGTGTAACTGCTTATGCACAGGCACATCTTGAGAGACTATATGCAGCGTTCCTAAATGAACCCCTCAGCTTAGAGAAATAATCTTCGAGGACAAACTTAAGTTTGAAACTGAAGGTGGTTTATGTGACTGCGATAAAGTTTTTTTTTTAAAAGCCATACAAAGCAGTTCTTTTTTTAATGTGACATTTTGTGTTCCAGAAGTTCCGGAGAGAAGCGAGGGACGCAGAAGAGCGCTGGGCTCGTTGGATGAAGATGACCCGAACATCCTGCTGGCCATTCAGCTGTCCCTTCAGGAGTCCCGCAGAGAGCGGGGCCTGGAGGGAGGTCTGGAGCGAGGGATGGAGGGCCGGGTGGAGCTGGACCGAGGACTGGACCGAGGACAGGAGAGGAGGCCAGGTCCCGCAGGTGACCTGGGTGATGTCGCTTTGCACTCTCTCAACACAGATGGTCCTCCAGGAGCCAGGGGCTCCTCCTTCCCCACGTCTCTCCTGGATCCTCCACGCCCCCCAAACAGGACAGACTCCACCTCCCAGCCTCCCGTGTCGAGCTCCATCCCCCTGCCTCCCCCGCCTCCCTCCCTCAGCGCAGAGCTGCTGGAGCTGGGAGACAGCCTTATGAAACTGGGGAACATCACCACTCCTTATGACCTAGACACACACACACAGGAGCAGCTGTGCTCCCACCACACATACACCCACAGCTCACTCACCGCTCCCTACACCATCGACCCTGCGTACAGCGACTGCAGCCATAGACCAGACCAGAACACACTGAGCGCTCCGTACATGCTCGATCATATCACCATCACAGACCCTCGCTACGACAGCAAAGAGCAGACTTACTGCCACTCTGCTGCTTACCTGGCTGAGGCTGAACACACTGCCTCCTGCGCACTTGAACGCACCCAGAACCCGTCACATCCCAGTTCATATACCCGGGAACACGCCGCCACGTACGACAGCAACCCAAAACCCGACAGCTCTTACACCCCCTGCCCAGAACACAGTAGCTCTTACACTCAGGAGCGTCCCGCCACCTATGCTCTTGAACGCCCACCCAAATCAGACCCCCAGCCTCCCACCCAGTTGTGCCTCCCGTCTCCAGAGCTCGAGCCAGAGCTGCTGCTCTCGCCGGTTATCCCCCCAGGTGGCCCATTCACCCCCAGCGACCCTCAGAGCCTGGAGCCCCTGGACCCCACAGCCAGTGCCCAGCTGCTGGACAACATCATGGCCTGGTTCAACAACAACATCAACCCCCAGAACAACCCGCAGAGCCTCGCCCTCATCCCCTCCCCGCCCACCACAGAGACTGACTCCTCCCCCGACACACACACTGAGACTGAGTCCGAGAGCCAGACCTCCAGGGACGCCACCCCCGCCCCCATCTGGCAGCAGCCCCTGGAGGGCGAGCCAGAGGCGGATAGAGGGTCGGCGAGCCCCCGGCGTCTCGGCGCAGAGGGCCCGAAGACTTCGAGGCCCAGCACGCTGGACCTGGAGAACAGAGAGGCTGGCGAGGAGTGTGTGGACGCAGGGTGTGTGGCTGACCTGTCGCTGGACGAAGCGCACACACACCCTTGTTCACACTCCCAATGTGGAAACAGTCCTGCACACACTGCCCCGGCCACGGAGACAGACTTAGACCTCATCCTTCAGTTAGAGGGGGACCAATCACCCGAGGAGTGGGAGGAGCAAGTACACCTGGTGTGACAGTGACTGAATGACGAAGAGAGAGAAGGTTAAACCAAGTAGACAGAGAGATGGAAGAGAAAGGAAAAAAGAAGAAGAAAATAGAGAGAAGCACTGATGGAAAAAGATAACGGTGATGCCTCAATGGAAGCTGTAGGTCTGTGGGAGTTGAGTGTTTACTGTGTGTATTATACTGTATCTAGAGAGGACATAACGCCCTGCGGACTTTGTCCAGTAATGATGTCATACGCAGTTCTTTTTTTATTTTAAGTGCTTTTGTCTGCTCTGAAAAACAGACAAATTATTCTTTGAAACAAATGAGTGTTTAAAACAGAGTACATCAATGAAAAGCTACTGATATCATAACACATAAAATGCTGCACATGTTTTTTTTGTTTTTCTTATTTTTATTTATTCCTCCTGTGTTCGTCTTCTCAGTTTGTCCACGGTGAAAGTTTTGGTGCTGAAATCCAGACTTGCCTCGTATAAACCCACCACACTTTATCAACACACTGACCCAACCACAAGCCTGTTCACAGCTCCGAGAGCCAAATATGATGATCAGCTGTAACCTTGGAGCTTGTTTAGCGTACTGTACAATCAGAGGGCCTAATTTTGGTTTTTGGACCTTCATGCACACTGTGCCTGCTTCGTTAGAGAGCCCAACGCACTACTGATCTTTTCTTTGATAGGCTGCAGAGAATGATGATACACCTGTCTGCTCAGTCTGGATTTTATGATGGTAATAATTCTTCTGTCATACTCCACACAAGAGAATAGTTTTATCCCTCAGCACAGGGAGGTCAGAGGTCAGTCTCAGCTACAGAGCAGTGCCCCGAAGAGTCGGTAGGAACTCAGCATGGGTGAATTGAATCCTCTGTTTTTCCTGCTCATTTCAGCACCCTGCCACCCATTCCAGATAATTCTGTCCTAATCAGAGATGAGCGCTCATACATATTGCTGTATTTTACAGTTGCTTTGGCCCAGTTTTCACAACTCTTTTAATGTGTAAAAGGCTTAAAACAAAATGCTATGCTAATAACTGGCCCCAAAATTCATCTTTATCAATTAAGCAGGGTGGGAGTCCCACATATAATTGCAATTTATTACCTTTTTTAAACTGCTAATTATGTTCCCAACAAAAAACTTTGTCAAAATTGTTTTATCTAATGAGATTAAGTTCACATCAGTCATTTTTATAAAAATGCACCAATCCAGCTGATCATGACCACTGATCACTGAAAAGAAAACAAAAAACTCTGCAACATTGATTTGATTATTCCAGTACCAAGGGTTTTATTAATATTTCTGAATTTTAAATCTAATTAAAACTGTTCTTAATAATCTCAAATAATGCTGTCACACAGTAATTCTCATCAAAACAAAATATTCAGTGGTCATTACCTCAAGCTTATACAAATAGAAATGAAAAAATGCACCTCATGCAGAAGTCAGTATGATGCTGAAAGACTGTAAAGTAGGTGTGACTTTAAAATGTTTTAATATTAATAATAATCTTTAGCTATTAAACTTTTACAAACCTGACGTACAGATTGATTCCAACAAAAGCAGCACATCAAATGATGACATAAAAACAGGTAAAACTAGACTCACTGATGTAAAATGTGACTGTAAATATGGATAAAGAAGTCTAGAGTCTGAATCTTATATTCATACAAGTCAAAATAATGATTGTACTTCACTGCATCCGTTTACTTTCACACCAAAACTTCAATATGTATTTTAATGTATTTAGTAGGGACGATGCAGTTTAACATAGTTCCAAGCCTGAAACTGATGTATTGAACAGAGTTTATAGTTGTTGCTAATATTCAACTCTTATCCCTTGTTGGGCTTTTACATGTAGACCTACAGCATAATTAAGATACACACCTTCAAGTATACACAAACACTACAGGTATGGAAAACAAATAACATATACCTCAAAACATAATACACCAATACACCTTAGTAATTTTAGTGAAAACAGCTAAAAATGGGTGCAGCTCTGGTTTGCTTTTAGCCAGCACCTGATCATTGTTTTGAACGATTTTATATCTGGAATTGATTTTATGTCAGTGGATAGTGTGTTCGAGTAGACAGCCTTTTAGAGAAAAAACTAAAAACTGTTCAGATTTAGACCTACTGTGTACCATACCATTTTAATCATCAGTTTGCTACTGTAACACTGAAAAGTCGTAAAACAATAACCAAGTTTCACACCACTGCTAACTCAATACATCGCAACACTTTGAGATCTGACTTCCTTTTTTTCCCCCTATTGAGAGCAGTTTTGTTGCAACACTGCTCAACAGGGTAACAATTCAAATGAGGAGAAATGTTAAAAACATTCATTCGGTGATCTGTATGCTTTGTAATGAGAATGATAACTTGTGTTAATATGACGCGTCTGTTTTCTGAGGACCGAGTTTAGTGTTTGCACATTAAAAACGTGAAAACTGAACCACAGCAATCAGACAAAAAGATACAACACTCAAATTTAATTTTTTTTTTTAATCATATCTTTTCCACTACTGATGGCTAGTACAGTGTGCTGTTGATAGATGGGAGACGGGTTGGTTTTTTAAACTGTAATTTATCCTTTTTTTAAATTCCTTTATTTCTTATTATAGAAATGAAATTTCTTCAAGTTGAGACCAGAGTTGTTGGGTCTGTGTGCCTTTTTGTTTTGATCGTATTTGTTTATTTGTTGGTATTTATTATTAGTGTCATTACTTTTTAAAAACATGCTAAACAGAGTTGCTAATGAAAGAAAATGTAGAACACATCGCCGTACACTGGGCTTCTTGATGCACATTAGTATCATTTGTCCTTACTTTTCCTTATCCCCAGAGAAACGGTGCCCAAGTTTGGAACATTTTACTTCAGTAAAAATGGCTTCGAAGCTATGTTAAAGAATTAATTTCTCAAATGTTTATTAGAGTTTCCACTATAATTAACCACTTTATCTGAAAGTTGTTCAAATGTATTTGGCCTTTGATTTTTGAATCTTGAATCTGGGTTGTTATTCAGCCTTTATCTCAAAACTTTATTGCCCAGCTGTAATGTTTACAAGAGATTCAAACACTGCCTGTTGTGTTGAGATATGATTTGGTGCTTTGGAGGCTGAAATGACAATAATGGAGTGTTTTAATCAAAAAAAAGATATCCTGTCTAAGAGCAAATTATGATTTTGTTGAATGAAAATTTCTCCCTCTATTTTACAAACAGAATGTGATATGCAATCGAAAATGCATTACTTATAATTGATTAAGTTTTAAGCTTGTTTAAAGTTTGAGGTGCTCCACTAAAGTGACTTTAAAACCCTAAAATATCACCTTTTCCTCTCCTTATTATTGAACATTAAACTGTGAAGGTGTTGGACAGTTTGTAGGTGCTGGTGAGAACATTTCATAACGCCTGCTGAGATGACAGTGAGGTGACACTCGGAACATCTATGACAGTTTCCTGAGGAATGGCTTGTTTAACACGACTGCACACATTGATTTTAGGCTGCAACACAGTGGAAGCACTGAGTCCGGGGTCTTTTAATTTGCACAAGCATCTTGTTAATGTGTTAAACTAATCCAGTGCTGTCAGACGAGATGTGGAGGACTGATGAGTGAGGCTTTTAATATTATTATTATTTTATTTTTTGTTTTCTTGATTTAGAATTGGATTTATGGCGTCGAAGGAATGGTCCTGTGCCATTCTGTACTCCATATACAATGTTTATATATTCACAGTCCCTCAACCAACCACTTCAGAATTTAAAAGAAATGAAATTGCACTCTCATAGATTATACTTGATACATTCCCAGTCGGTCCATAAGAGAGGTTTGATGTGTGGCCAAAACTGTAAATGAAAGTGTCAGTGCAAAGTTTACTCTCAATAAAAAGAGCTGAAAGTGTGTCGCAATGATTTTTTTTTTTTTTTTTAAGTGCTCTGTGACAGAGATGTCCAAAGCCACTTCAACAAAAAATAACACCAACCAACTAGTACCACAGTGGTAAAAATACTCAATTAAACAAGTCTTTAGCAACATCTACTGGCAGCCAGTGGAAACTACAACAACATGAACAAACTTCTGTTTTACTCCCAACTTTATGCCTTTTTAAAGCAAATTCTGCTTTGAGATTTCCGAATCAAAATTCAGACTTTCCAGCTGAACTCATACAGTACTCTAGATGCACAGGAGAAGTGTGTCTCATGATCTGTTCAGTGTTATCCAATACTGCTCTGGGAAACAACTACCTCTCCAGGAGTTAACTTACAAAAGGGCTAAGGTCGTGTCACTGTCAGATTTTCATCAGTGCATTTAATTCCTTCCTTCCTAAACAGTTTGTTGCTGTTTTTTCAGTTGTTGGTTTAAAATCACATCAAAGATACTTTCAGATGCTTTGTAGCCAATGAAGTGACGAGAGATTCACTAAAACATTGGCATTGCTTGTATACATGTACTAGACTCATAAGTAAATATACAGATATTTCCTGGAAAAATGCAATCGGTGGGAATTTTTCACTGAAAACATTTTGACATAAATCGTCAGTGTAAATAATAAAAATTACAATGGCTGAATTCCTTTTGGCTGCTTCAGTTTCTGAGCGCTGTAATTCTTCATGCTGCCTCAGTCTCACACTGTCCTCATTACATTACAGACCCATCATTAATGTTATTAATAACACCTCTGTCAGAATGTCTACTGTGAAAACAAGCTACTGCTCTAGTTTTAATTGTCCATTCTCC
>JAJHUR010099231.1:963-14071 GCA_027495735.1 Lutjanus campechanus | reverse complement strand
CACCTGGCTTTTATGTCGGTGATTAAGGCTGTTCCTGGCAACTACTACAACTAACCCCAGTTTGATTTATGCACAAAAGCTGAACACAAGACATTTGCTACAAAAGCACTCAGATAAAAAGATAACAAGAGTGATGGCAGTGGAAAAGAAATAAGAAACGGCAGTCTGTTTTCATCCTTTTGCACATTCACTGTGGCAGGTGGTTGGTGAAGGAGTTGAGAGTATTTGCCACAAGAAGGAGGGTCATCATCCCTCGAATAAAGGTGGCCCAGCTCACATAAGTGATACACCCTTTTTGCCTTGAGCCTCATCAGTCGGCAATGTTCTGGCTCAATTCACAGGAGAAAAAACTGGCAGTGTTGATGCATGCAGCCATCCCCCTCAGACCATCCTGAGACTGTTTCATGATTTGTTTTTTTCCCCTATATACAGCGGTTCTGGAGGTCACATGACTGTCTCCCTCTCCTCCTCCACCACAGGCGAGGGTTTCTCGTCCTCACAGGGCCGTGTGTGAGCTGAATGCTCCTCGTCGGGAATGTGAAGCTCCTGTCCTGATGAAGGTATAGAGTTCTCAGAGACGGAGCCGTTCTTAACGTACCCGGGGAGGTTCCGGTGTCCGTTCACAGGCACCGGTCCCAACCTCGTAGTGAGGTGGAGCGCCAGCGGTCCTCTGGCTGTGACATTGGTGACACTGGTGTGTGACACCATAGGTCCATAGCTGTAAGTGTTGCTGCCGCTCCGAGCTTTTCTTTTGAAGTCCAGGGCCAGAGTCCTTCTGTTCCATGCCTTTTTGATTTCAGCTTGCACCTTTGAAGAGAAGAACTCATTTAGCCATGTAAGAGCTTAAAGGGATATTTCCGGCTATTTGATGTGGGGTTTTTGTACACTGTACACTGATAATCAATAAGTACTTATTGATTGTCAGTGCATTGCCTACGTAGAGTAGATGGTGGTCGGCATGTGCGCAGTTAGTAGAAGCAGCCAGAGTACTAGCACAATAGCTACGCAAGACTCGCTGTTAACATGGTCTGCAGCAAAATGTATTTTAGCCATTTAATAAAGGTCCACCTAAAAAAATCAATATCAGTTTAAACATATGCTATATTTTTTAAGTGGCTAAAATACTTTTGCTACATTGCTAACAGCAATGCATTGTTTAACTCCTCTATGCTTCTCCAAACTGGGGGTGTGCTGACTGCCATCTACAGTAGCTAATACACTGACAATTTCTAAGTACTTCATATAACCCTACACCAAATAATCAGATCTATCCCTTCAAATATCATGCAAGGAGTTTTTGGTGCAAAATGCAAGATTTTCTCTTACCTCTCCATTGCAAAAGCAGTATATAATTGCCACTAAGAAACCCTGGAAAAAGAGTAGAAAATTATTTTACTCTCACCATCCATGACTGTCCATGCCAGATATCTTAAGTGTGCACATAATGACATTTTAGTTGCATAAATTCGTAATTAGTATGATATTAAATCATCAGCCAGCATTCTCTTCATCTTTATCTTAATTAAGATCTAACCACAACAAAATATCTCAGCAATAGGCAACAATTGAACATTATATAACTCATCTCCTCCAGTGCTACTGAGATGTTTTTTCTGTAATAAAGACAGAACCCTGAGGAAGTCTAAAATCCTGATAAGGCCAATCAGAACTGATCACCTTGAAAGGGTACATTAATATTTATTGGCACCTTGAGAGCTAAATGAGCATTTCTGGCATTTCTATCACAGCAGCTTTACCTGGAAGGAGTTAAACAGCATCTCGTAATGCATCTGGATCAGCCAGGGAACTCCAGACACCTCTGTATACGGCATGGCATTGAATATGATGTAGTGCACACCAAAGAGCGGCATCAGCACCAACGTGGACTTCAACAGTTTTCTGTAACGGTAGCACAAAATTAACATTTCATAATGGTAACAAAATACCATACAGTAGTTTTCCATCATTTTGTGCTGAGCAACATATCAATATTGTATCAACATTGTGATACGAGACTAGATATCATCTTAGGTTCTGGATATCGCTCTATCATGATATGGCATAATTATTGTATTTTCCTGGTTTGGAGGCTGCATTACATTAAAATGATGTAATTTTCAGAACTTATCAGGCTGTTCTATCTGTTCTATTATTTGCCTTTACTCTCTTAGTCATTATATTCATATCACTGGTGATTATCCATCAAAAATCTCACTGTGTTAATATTTTGTGAAGGCACCAATAGTCATAACAAGGCAAAACAAGTCACCTTGGAAACTGCAATTTGCACATTAAACTGCGGCTTCTCAAAGTTTTGATGACTGAGTGCCAAATTAGGGAGCCAGTATATATTGAGAGCTGCAAAGGAAAATCCATGAACTTGATATGATTTATGATTATTCTCATGATGACGTTTAATATTAAAAATTCCTTGAGCATCGAATTCACCTGTTTTCAGATAAGGAATATCACTTTATCTGTTATTATATTATTTTTCCTGAAACCTCCTTTTCTCTCAACCATACAACATTTTTTTCCCATGGTGGCTTTTCCATCTCACTTATACATTAAACTATCAAGTTATTCATAAGCATTGATGACAGAACGCAAGTCCTGCAACACTTGTGAGCTGACATTAGTTGCCATGCAACCAGTAGCTTTCCACAAGTTGTCATCCCTAACCTGACAGATATTTATTAGGGCGGCGCAGTATGATGCAGTAACCGAGTAATGTTTTAAATTTAGACTGTTGAAAGGGAATGTAATGAAATGGAATGATTAAAATATAGAGCTCAACAATAACTGCTTTCAAATTCTCTGGTTTCAGAAGTGAATTTCCCATTCATTTAGACCATTTATGTATCCAGAAACTCCTTATATAAAGAGTTTTAAGCCTTGAACTAAGCCAACCAGCTACGAACGAAAAATCCATAAAACATTAGATTGGAAAACAGAAAAAAGATAAAGATACAGGACTGTGTACATAATTATTTCAAGATTGAAGGACACCACTTCTTCTTAAGTATAACTTTTATTTTTCTTGTACTGTTAAAATTGTTAATAATAGTGTTGTAATATATTGTAGTTTGTGTTGTATGTGTATATAAATTATATTCACAGCAGCATAATAACTTTATTAGTATGACTCATGTTAGCTGCCTAACTAGCCAGCCTGCATGAACCACCTGTTTCTGGGGGCAGTAAACATTTCCATGGTAACAGCAAACTCCACCAATCAGAGATGTCGCAGTTACACTTTAGGATGGTGGGTATTATATTACTTATCCATTACATTGCGAATAAAAGATGTTTTTCTTAAAACAAGGTTGATTTGATTTGACTTGTGGCTTCTACAGGAGGATGCACAATCATTTCACAGTCTCATAGTTTGTGGTCAGTCTAACTTGGATGGTTATGACATAATGGCTAATAATCAGAATCCTATATTCAGAATAGAAATGGGATTTTCACTTCCAGAACCTCACTGTTGAGTTCTACAGTGCATGCATTACATGTCATGTTCACATGAAATGTTTCTGAGGGCCGCCACTAACCTGGAGGCCACATTTTGAGAACCACTGGACTACACAATCTTATATTTCTATTATATAATATAAAATGAGAAAAATATCTGACTGATTATTAAATAATGATAATAATCGCGACAGTCAAAGGACATTATGTGTCATTTATAATCCCCATTTTACAATCTGTATTATGATGCAAATGCAATCAGAGTAAATACATGCATGATTTCATCACACAAGCATGCCCTATGACAAATTGCAAATCAAGAGGAGCAGCTGGTTCAGAAATCAAAATAAGTATTTCGCACAATGCTGCTACTCAGTACCTGTACTGTTGTCTTGTGTCACACCTTCCAGCATTTGTTTCTCGTAGTTTAGTTGCCAAGACTCTGATGATGTTCAGAAATAACATAAAATTGACCTAAAGAGAAAATAGAAACATAATGATATAATTAAGGGTCATTGCAAACATAATAAGGAGTTTTATCCCAGACCTGTAATACCACAGGTGCAGTGAAACACTGTCTTTTCCTCCGCAGCAGGGGAAAGGTGCAGGCAGTGAGTGTGTACTCACCACTACGGCCGCCAGGATAGGCACTTGATATATCCATTTCAAATTGCCCGCACTCAAGTCCCAACACCTGCAGTGGATAAAAACAGCAAAATGGATCAGCAAGAGATAAGTAAGGATCAAGCTCCGGGGTGGTGATCCAGGATCTCTCTGTTCCACTCGGGTGTCTCTAATAATCACTGCCATCATTTCACAAAAGGATTAGAGAGAGATTTAGACAAGACCATGACTCCATCTCCCCCCTCTTTCAGCTTTATCTGATGCTTATAGACACAAATATCTTACAAAACAACTCAGAGATGAATCCAGTTTGTCAAAATCAATATTTTATATGATGTTTCTGGTCTTAATTCCTCATGAATTGATTCATTGCTGCACATGAAACCCCCTTCGTGATAAAGAGCTCTCGGCCCAAACTGTCACATGTCATTAACTGGCCTGTAGCTACCAATGAGGACACTGAGGTCATCTCCTCTGTTTTTTTTCTCCCTGTATTTTTGTGGCCTATGGTAACAACATTCATGGATCTGTAGACAAAAAGCAATGATAGTGTGTTGATATTAACACAAATGTAGTGAGACCTCTATTGCAGATATACTCAACAAAAACACTCAACACTTGTGTTTTTGCTCCCATTTTTCACGAGTTGAAGTAAAAAATCTAAGACGTTTTCTAGGCACACAAAAGGTTTGTTTCTCTCAAATTTGTTCAAATCTGTCTTAGAGAACACTTCTCCTCATAAAGAGATTCTGCTGAAACAGCTTCAAAAACAGATTATTGCACAGGTGTGTCTTAGATTGTCACAGTAAAAGGACACTCTGAAATGTGCAGGTTTACCTTGAAATAGTACATTTATTACGCACTGAACTATTGGTATGTCATATTAGACTACAAATATAATTTTCTCTCAGGAGAGAAAAGTCATGACCCACCAAACTTTGCATCTGACTGACCTACCCTGATATTCTTACCCTAACCAACCATTCATCATGCCTAAATTTAACCAACCCAACCCAACCAACGAAAAGAAACATGGTATCTGTAGCTCTATGTGAAATAACCATAGTTCAGTGCCTAATAAACATTTTTTCAAGATCAAACTGCACATTTTAGTGTAGCCTTTTTTTTTGACCAGTCCAAGGCACACCTGTGCAATATAATCCTGCTTTTTAATCAGCGTCTCTATATGTCACACCTGTCAGGTAGATGGATTATTTTGGCAAAAGAAAAGTGCTCACTAACTCAGATTTTAACATATTTGTGAACAAAGTTTGAGAGAAATAAACTTTTTTGTGCATAGAAGAAATCTAACTTTTTTTTTTTTTACTTCAACGCTGTGGTCCGTGGTTATTATCATGTTTGATTTGTTTTTCTGCCCAAAAAGGAGGAGAAGGGAAGGCAGGTAGAATGTAGAAGGGAGTCAGAAATGTTCTGCTGCTTTCTAGCTGACTGAGAAGCGGAATATGTTGTTTAGTTCCACTGCACAGTTGCTGGATACCAGCTAAGCTGTGAGCTCTCAGCTCCAGAGTGTTGAATATTCGACCACGGTGCAGGGTCAATGTGGAGAATGCAGATAGAGTCAGGTAAGAGAGGGTTTAGGGCATATCTTGAGGCTGTTTTCTCTCAGATGAGGGTTCAGAAGTGGAAGGTGAACCCACTTGAATTCTTTTTACCTTTCCTCAGGCTACACTACAGAAATTCATGGTAATCCGGAAATGTGAGGATTATTGATATTTTTAGACTTGTACCCTTTGAATTTCACCATGTAAACCATTGAAACTGGGGATACCACATCAGATCAGCAAAATATGCTGATACAAACTCTGTAACTCTGTTTGTACCTGCCGTGTTTGCTTCATGACCTTAGAATTTTAATTGTATTAAAGCTTAACAAGAATATAATACTTACTCTGTGTCTGCAAACGTGGCTCTCACTGTTGCCCAAACTGTCACAAACATAGCTGGTACTCCTGAAAAATACAATAAAAGTATAAAACAGCCATCACTATGGGAAAGTACTCTAAATAATTCCACAATAAGTCTTTTTTTTCTCATATGGGTAGAACCTGGGTAGCACAGCATCCACATTGTATGCGCTGTGCTTACGTAACTGATACGCACAGTGTGTACAATGCAGGAACCGTAAAGCCCATATTCATGCAGTGTTTTTTCAAAAGCACGAGTCATTTGCTATTGTCCTCGCTTTGTTAATATACAATATCAGCAAGGGATTTGTCGGCGCTTCCCTTTTTTTTCCCCAAACGTTTTTGCATACCAATTAGACCATCAAAAACTACATACCTTATATATGATTTAATTTGCATGACATTAAGCCCACTAATCATATTTTAATCACGCGCACGGAAGTAAAATGTAAATGAAGCAGAACTCACCCCATCCAATCAGGGTAAATCCCCATAGATACTTTCTGTCCGAGAAGAAGGTCATAAAGATGAGGCTGTGGAGGTACAGACCCTCCACGAGGATCCAGTAGTAATTTGTTGCCAGAAAGTACATAAACAAGGTCACCACCACCTTGCAGCCAATCTGTACACAAAACACAGACAGAGAACAGAAATAATCAATATCCAGATTGACCAAAAAGTCTTTTTGAATACGTATTATCTCCAGCAGCACTCCTAGCCTGGCGGGGATCATTTGTTTAGTAATGTGTGTGCATATGTGTATCTGTCTGCAGCTAATTTTGCATACTAGTGGACCCATCAACCTAATATTTTTGTGCACCTTTATGACTGTATGCTCAAGGTCCTCTTGTGGTTGGGGTGACTCACAATTTTTGAAAAACCTTGAAAAACCATATTACTGACAGAAAATCCCCTTTTCTTTCAATCACAGCCATCCATTTGGTACATCAAATTCAAAGGAAGACTGGCTGTGTCAAGTTTTGTGAGTTAACATATACAGTATTCCTAACTTGATAATAAAAACTCCACACTTTGCAATATGTATATTGGACACTTAAAAAATAATGCCTTGTTGAATGTGTTAACATTAACATTACATATCTTATTCTCATATACTGCCTTTGGTGGGTGACTCCTCACTCCTCTGTGGGGGCTACCAGTGATCAACCAACAACTGCTTCAGTTCGCTTCGGCTAGGGACAGCATATTGGCTGACTTGATATTTTTCATCGCTGGTGTTTTGGAATTGTCTGATATTTGTCTCTGTATAGCCTGTCTATGCTGTTTGCACCTTGATAATGTAACCTGCATACTGTCCTCCCCTCATTCCACTACTGTCATGCAAACATACTGGACATACAGCCTGCTTTTGATCATTTTCCACTTCTGTCATGGCATTAATTGATTTGGATGTGCAACTGCTGAGTACACGTTTCAATCAAGCCAAGCAAAACTGAAAGAGTCCAACACAAAATAGACCTTTTAAAAGACCATAACATTTACACTGCAGTCAAACATCATTAAATAGTTGGAAGTGAAGAACAAGGTTTTGAAGTGGAGTATGAATTCTGTAATCTGTCCTGGAATATTCCACTACAGATTACTGAGTACATGTAACCTGAAATAAAACACAATACAATAATTCAGACAGCTGCAGCTGATTCAGTCTGCTGCTGCTGCTAGAGACCTCACTAGACCAAGAAAGTTGATCTCCCTCCAGTTTTCAGATTTTGCACTGGATTACTGGATGTCAAATAAGGAATTTAAAAAAAAAAAAAAGGATTGGGTTTAAAAAGCCCTGAATGGTTTAGGAATAAAATACACTTCTGACCTGCTGCTACATTATGAACACTTCACACCTCTCAGCTCAGCTGGAGCAGGTTTGCTTAGTGTCCCCAGGGTCAAAAATAAGCACAGAGGAGCAGCATTCAGGTTTTATGTACTGCATTTCTGAAACAAACTCCCAGAAAACCTGAGAAAACTGCAGAAAACTGGAGGCATGCCCCAACTTTCAATTCTTTAAATAAAGGCTTAAAATGTTTCTTTTGGCCACAGAATTTTGTCACCTTTAATTTGGCACCATTCAGTCATCACCTTGTGTTTCTTTTATATCTTAATTCCTTTTATGGCCTATAAAGCACTTTGAATTACCTTGTTGCTAAAACGTGTTGCCTTATAACTAAAAGTTGGATAACTCTGCAAAAAACCTGATAAGGTTCAGTGTTTTTAGCTACACAAGCTGTGTGGCTCTAACAATGGCAATTTCAGTCTGTTGTGTCGATCCCTCACTTTTCCATACTGAAATATCTCAATAGTCACGTAATGGTTGCCATAAAATTCTGTACAGCTATTTGTGGTACCCAAAGGACGATCCATTGACTTTTCTGCTACGTCACCAGTAGGTCAGTTTTCACTTAATTAGTGAGAGAGCTTGTCATCTACTGGATGAATTGGGACACATTTATGGTCCCCAGAGGATGAATTTTAATGACTTTGGTGATCACCTCACTTTACATCTAGTCTCACCATAAGGTTGACATTTTTGGTTTTGAGTGAAATGTCTCAACAATTATAGAATCGACTGTTGTAAAACAGCCCTAGGAAGATAAATTCTATTCTGGAAGCCTAAAAAGAAAAACAGCATCTCCCAAATTTTAATTGTGGGATAATACAATGGAAAAGCAATAAAAAAGAGAGAAAGCAATAATAAAGAGGATCTGCAGGAACTTCCTGAGAGGCTGAACTACAAAGTAAAATCATCAAATTCCCTACATCTGCCTTGACAAGCCCTTTGGAGTGCTGCTTGTATTGATTTATCAATTCATGTCCATCACCTCGCTCTTCCACAAGTGAACACCTCATTCTCTGCTGGCTTGAACCTGCCCTCTAATTCTGTCAGATAAGACATGTGTGTGAGAGACTGTCAGCACGAGCTCATGACAGATTGAAAGAAACATCACTTTAATTTGATTTTATCTCACTTCAAATGAGGCACAGTGTGACTTTAATGCAAGAACACATATATATATAGAGAGTTCCATAATCAGACCTGTAAAAGTGCTTTTTTTCTTGCTATGTGTAGACAGAGCCTGTGCATGGACTATTATTGTGCTGACTTGCATGCCAAGATGTAAGCCATATTGATTTGCAATATTTCTACTGATTTGACATATACAGTATTGTGTAGATTCTGTATGTGGAAAAACTACTTTTTTTAAATTAAAATACAAAAATGTACATTTATGTGATGTAACAAGTCTGTTAAATTCAACTCTTAATAACTAGACTACATCTGAAAAATCTGAATAGCCTAATTATCTATCTCAAACTAATTTATTCAAGTAATAAAGAGCTAGGTGAGGAAAGCATTTTGCTGAGGTGGGTGTGAATCACAATATTAGCATAGCAAAGCAGCTGGAGATGAAAGGAGGGGTTTTCTTGCATTCTTAGCAGTATGCAGACAAGGTGCCGACCCAGAACCATTTAAGATCCGCCGTACTGCCTGCTCAACTGTGAAGTTGGACGATATTTAATTAACCAATTTGACGGGGGACGCCATCCACCTTGTTAGCAAAAACACCAAAGTGCTTCCTTCTTGTTGACCTTGCTATCCATCCCCTAGTAGCAGAGAGAGTGCACAGATAGAGGGGTTGTGTAGTTGAATATGTTTCAGTCTAGTCTGCTTGATTCATTAAACCTTTCTCTGATTAAAGTTTGTGCAAGTTAGAACCTGTGGCCCTGACCATGGCTCTGAAATATCAGCAGCCTAACATGGTGCTGTCCGTGGTGCTGAAGTAGCAGACGGATTTATAAGTGCATCTTTTTCTCTTAGTCCTGCTTTTATGTCAGTTTTGTTATGAGTCTTTAACAGATGCCTTCGACAGGGGGCATTTCCTTTATTGGCACTGAATAGTGTTGTGGATGTATCGTATGTTTACTGCAGAATAATCCAATATCAACATAATCCTGAGGGAAAGTGGGCTGCTTTTAAAATACTTTGTCCCTAACAAATGTAAAGCCTGAGGAGAAATATAGCACTTATAAAGGTTATTGTGAATTTTTATCTATTTTATATTCAGGTGCCTTTAAAGCTAATATACCAAATATGAAGCAAGGACATTGGTGAATGGAGAGAAAGCATTTGGTTTGATAATACAGGAAATTTTTCTTGCATCTCCTGACAATCTAATCCTAAAGTATATGTGAAAGTACACTCACTCTAAAAATTACACATTTTAAATGGCATTTCTGCCTGTGTTATTCACAGCCTGTGATTTTTCTCTGATGGAGTGTCTTGATTCATTATCCACACTTGCAGAGCCCAATTTTATTCTGAGCTTATTGTTTGAAAGTGCTATCACTTACGTTTTTACGAAAGTGGAATCAAAGGTAATTGAACACAATTTTGAAACTCGGGGAGTTATCACAGTCTAACATATGGTATCAAGTCTTAAAAAAGAGATTTCAGCTGCCAGTTAGTGTGTCTGACACTTCACAAGAAAGAAAAAATAAAAACTGATTTTGTTCCAACTGAATGGCTGTGTTTATTTTTAAAAGCGAAATGACATGAATGCGTCATCCAAGTACAAAAACCTTGTACAAACTATGTGCTGCTTGTTAAGACAAAAAATATAACCAACAATATATGGTGAACTCAGGAATCAATATTGGAAAACCAGATATGTCACAGCAGCAGCTCGCTGCAGCTTTTGTGATAAGGTTACATGTTTTAATTGATGTGTGGACGATGTGAATTTCCCATGGGCTTCACCGGCTTGTATTGGAGGCAAGTCACACAAGATATTGATTGAAATAATAGGAAATAAATAAATTAATTAAATGTCCAGGTTTAAAATGAGTGTCTCAGAACTGTGCCTTTAAGATACAATATTGAAAATGATATTTATCTTATAGATTAGTTCTGTTTGGACAGAAAGTAATAATAATGTCGTTTGTATTATGTGCTGTTGTATTGACAGAATGTGTCTCAGTCCCAGGAGGCCACACAGATTTAGTCAACCATCGATTAGTCAACCTCCACACTGCCATCCAGCTCCAGCTATTGCTGCCTTATTGTCATGCCTTGATTATTAGAGGCCAGTTCCTCTCAGCAGTCCTTTCTCTCTGTACTGATTACGAGTCGTATAATTGTCACCTCTATCTTTTCCCATCAGTTTGTATTCTAAAAGGCATTGTTGGGCTACAGCAGGGGTTTTGCCATGGGGCGGCTTTTTAATTAGTTTTACGCCTTTCATGAAGACACAGGTCCATGATTTGAATTTTTTTTTTTTGTATATGAACATTATCTTTTCTTAGTTTGGGAATAAAGTTGATTAATTCATCTACTGATTGTTGAGCTCTTGCCAGTAAAGCTTTGTTGGAAACCGTATAACTGCCCAGGACAGACACAAGCTGCAATAAGACATAAAAGATGGATGTGTATGAATCAGACAGGATGGTCAAATTATGATGAATATGCAGTCAAACTCAACAAATGAAAAGTGAATAATGAAAACCTAATTTTGGCACCAAACTGCACCAGTGACAATCAGCTGGTGGGCCACACATGGGCCACAACCAGGCAGCTGAATGGCAACTGCAGCTGAAGTACTGCAATATTTATATATTTGCAGTATTACGAGCTTTTGAAAAAACATAAAAAAGTTATTAAGTTACTGCCAATGCAAAATGAACATTGTCAGTGGATAAGTCTGTATTATTGGAACAAGAAGGAGCAGCTACAGTTAGCTGTCAGATGAAGAGATGCAGACAACAAACACCCGCAGCTCAGCAAGGTAATTAACTCCTTTGGCTATTTGCAGACTCATGCTGTGTGCAGCATAATATCACATCATGGTTGCTCACAGAATGATGGAAAAAGGCCAATTATTGACTGACTTATTCAGTAAAAAGACAATAGTTTGCTTTGCTGCCCCCAGAATTTTGTCACCTGTAGTATTAAACCGCATTTGCTGTTACCACCAGTAACTATAGGTGTATATAATCAAAATAACACTAATTTTGTAAGAAAGTGAAAACATTAAACAATAATAGGCTAATCTGGCCTATTTTTATTATTATTATTATCATGCTTATAAAATAAAATTCTGGACCTTTGACAAATGTAGTCAAAGATCTTCACCATAATCCGTGAAATTGCCTGGTCATTCACATCAACATTTACAAAGACTTTTTTCAGTTTAATTGATATATCTACAGTAGTTTTAAGATACAGCTCCAAAAAGTGTTGGAAAAGTGCCAATTTCCATTTTCATCAGAGCGCCAGGTCTTATTTACATCACACACGAGTACACAGCATGTAAAAGCACAAACTATCGATCTACTATCTATATTCCTTCATCGTGTCACGTAAATCACCTGCTTTAACAAAGCAGTTTTAATCTAGTGCGTAACTTAATTTGGAGAGCCCTAGGATGAAAGTGTCCACTAAATATATGGTGCAAATTGTTTGTTTGCGTATTAAAGGATGCATGAAAACTACCCAGTCTTTACCCATTTTTTAAACTTGACTCTGAAAGGGAAAGCCAAGTACTGGCCTAGTAAAAGCTTGGCACAGTGACAAGAAGTACAGTTTATTTGCTCCAGTGGAAAAGCAGGTGAGACTTTGCAAAATACCACTTCCCCTTTGGAAGCAAAATGTTTAATGCCCAATTACACTACAAGTCAAATTATCTGAGCATGTAATGCAATCAAGCAAGCATGATTCCTACCACATTTTGTTTGGAGAAAGACAGAAAAAAAACCCACTATACTATGTATTTTATACCATATTCCTACCATCTACTACTACTAATAAAAAAAATAATGGACTCAACTAACCTTTTCTCATTAACGTAACATATATATACAACTTTTATTTATTCAAGTTAATTAAACTTGAAATTTCCAGTCATTATCAGCATATTAGCAGACTTCTCAGCATGCTTTGTTCAAGAGTTAAAACTCTCCTGAGACCCTTCATTTTTATAGTTTGAAGAAAACACATATGTTGAAAACTTGCTGTTTGTCTCTAATGCACTTAATGATAAGTCATGGTTGCCAATATTCACAGTAATGAAAACACT
>JAJHUR010099229.1:0-16328 GCA_027495735.1 Lutjanus campechanus | reverse complement strand
TACAAGAGAGAAGAAGGAAATGACGTGCCATTGTGTGCGCGCGTGTGTGTATACGAGCTCACGTGTGTGTGTGTGTGTGTGTGTGTGTGTGTGTGTTGTGACTGGCTTTGCAGTAGATTGTAGTTGAGTATTTGGTGACAGATGGTGGAGCACCTCAGTCAGATTAATAGTTGGATTTTCCATCCAATCGGATCTGGCCCGCAGCGTTGGGAGGGTGTGGTAAAAATAGTCTGATTTGTGTAATCTGCTGTGTGTGTGTTTTTGTGTGTGTGTGTGTGTGTGTGTGTGTGTGTGTGTGTGTGTGAGTGAGTGAGTGTGTGTGTGTGTGTGAGTGAGTGTGAGATTATCTCCACGCATGTCCGTTTGTAACCGTTTATGTTACTGTAAGTGGGAGTTAGAAAACAACACTGAGCTGTGTGCACCTGAAGTAGCAGACCCGAAACAATGCACAATCACTGTTGTACCTAGAAATAATTAAAAAAATATAGATACCATACAAAAATCCAAGAAAAGCCACATCAACCAATTAGAATGGTAACCATGGCAACAGGCGCATTCCCTTGCTGTGTAACCTGGTGATAATGCTGCATTGATTCGCAGTCTGTGAGCGTTTCTCAGCAGCTCCACCATGATTGGTGGAGCATCAGGCTGCTTGAGACGTTGCAGGTGGTGAAAAAAACAGTCTGCAGGTTTCACCTGTTTCACACCAGAGCTCGACGCGGTTACATAATCTGAACTAGAGTACTCTTTATATATATACTAAAGAAAGTCTAATTGAAAATAATCACTTTGTGTATTCTGTGTTTTAATGTTAAAAGGCGCTGGATGAGTTGTCAGGATTTTTCTTTTCCTCTTTCTCTTGCAGATCTTTGCAATCTTTGCCTTCTCGACATGTGGCAGTTACTCCGGGATGTTCAAGATGAGCGTGGAGTGTAGAAACCGGTCGGAGAGTGACCTAGGCATAGAAGTAGAATTTGAATATCCGTTCAGGTACGTTTTTCTGTCATTCACGAGTTACACTCTGAGTTTGACACGTGCGAGTTATGACAAAAATACAACCGCATGCTCTCACAAACTGTAAATACACAAAGCAGCACACAAATCTAAATAAATCACTAAGAAGCCACTTAATCGTATTATTGGTAATATCAATCACTATGATCAAAATAAGATCAGATTAGCTTTCATTTATTCCAATGCCTTCACATTTAAGAACATATAGATGGCACATATAGGCCTATATTCCCAGTTTATACAGTCATTAGCTTAGCTGAAGTGGAAATAGACGTTTTTTGCTTTAACTTATTATAAAGTAAATGTTGATTGCATAGTATATTGGCTATAAAATAATGACATTTCAATCGCTTCCCAATCAGAAAGTTATAGACTAAATTAATGAACAAATTCACACATTTTCACCATTTTCTTTTCCCTCTAACATCACTCCTCCCTCCACCCTGACACCAGCCCCTGTTGGTGTTAAGCAATAACATGACTCAGACTATGCAGTGCACATCATTACAACAGCGTGTTGCCTGTTCCCAAATTCAATATAAAATTGTGACAGTTTCACTTTACCTCTTCAAAGAACATGCTTCTTTCTTCCAAAGTGGCGTTGAGCTTTTCTTCACAGAGTAGGCTCTGACTCTGAGGAAAAGAGAAGTGATCTGGTGTTGTGCCAGAGTGCGTTCCCCTGTCAGTTACTGTTTCCCTCTGCGGTTGTGGGGCAGGTTATGGTTATGCATAACAAAGAAAGGTAAGGGGGAGCATATATCGATGAGGAACTGATTTCGACACAACATCTGTTGCCTTTGCCACAGCTGCATAACAATAATACCACTTGGAATCATTCAGGGTCTGAAAAGTTTTCTGTTTTGACTATAATAAATTAGTGTGATTAATGCCTTCAATATTTTGGCAAACAGACTTCAGACACATTAGCTTTCTTGCCGAGAGTTAGATGAGAAGATTGATACCACTCTTATATCTGTACATTAAATATGAAGCTACAGCAGGTAGGTGATTATCATAGATTAACATAAAGTCTGGAAACACCTAACTTGGCTCTGTTAAAAAGTTTTTAATAAGCCTACCAAAGAGTAAAAACAACAGGTAATAGATTGAAGACTTGGCCAGGACTTCTGTAACTCCCTGTACAACCACAAAATCTTGTTTTTATACTTCAGTTTATCATAAAAATAACATAAATATAACATGTCAATAGTCAGGGAGCTTTACAGGTGCAGGCAGGAGTCAGTTAGTTGTTTGCTGGTTTTCAGTTTTCATGCTAAGCTAACGTCCCCTAGCTGTAGTTTGATATTTAATTGACAGACATCAAAGTAGTATCAATCTGTTTGTTTCAAACAAAAAAGTTGAAATGCTCCTTTATAATAAACACAATACCAAAGTTCCTTGCAATAGCTTTAGATAATAAATGAAAACTGTAAAAATCTAAAATAAATATAAGAGACTCCCTGCCCCTGATCTGTGATATCACAAAGTGTTTCATATATAGAACTGTGTCACCGTTTACCTTTCTGGGTTTTCCTCAGTTCTCCTTGCACGCTTTCATTTCTCTCTCTGTCTTTGTGTTTCTTGTTGTCTGTCAGGCTCCATCAAGTTTACTTTGATGCTCCCACCTGTAAGGGAGGGAACCCCGAACGTCTGTTCCTGATCGGGGATTACTCCTCCTCAGCCGAGTTCTTCGTCACCATCGCTGTCTTCTCTTTCCTCTACTCTATGGCAGCTCTCTCTGTATACTGCTTCATACTGGAGAAGTACCGCGAAAACAACAAGGGTGCTCAGATCGTGAGTTCCTTTATGCTTTACACTCTTAAAAATAAAGAGGCTAACTAGAACCATAAAGTGTTCTTCAACTTGTCCGCACCCCTTTTGGTTCCTTGTAGAATCTTTCACAAAGGTTCCACTTGGAGGTTCTACCCAGAGTCCAACATAAAGGGTGTACCTAGAGCAATCTGTGACAGGTTTCATCCAGAACCCTTTTCCACCAACATGGAACCAGGCCTGTTCTGGTTCAAGCACCAGCACCAGCAAGTTTGAACCATTACAAGCATTTCCACCAAAAAATACATCGGTTCCGGACCTGAAAAGTTGGTTTCCAGCTGGAATTTTAAAAAATTCGAGGTTTTCCTTGAGAACCAAATTGGGCGTGTCATATTATACAGGTAGCTGTACGTTGTACACAATCTTCATCGTAGATGCATAGGCTGGAGCCACGTTCACTGAACTGGGTGTGTGTGGTGTGACGGTGAGCGTCTGCCAGTGAACGGCATGTTGGGGCTTCAGGATAGTTGGATTACACCAGATGAGCAGTATGGAGGCATTTTATGTTGATTTTTACGTTTGAAAACTGGTCACCATTGAGAGATTCTGCAACCCTGTTTTCCTGTGAAACTCCAGCACTGTTCTGTGGACTAAAAAACTAAAAAAAATACTAAACCCAACCTTCAGTCTGCAGGAGGGTCATTAGATAATGACTGGAATTTTCATTTTTGGGTGAACTATCCCTTTTAAGATTTTTTGCAATTTTAAGAATTAGCTCAGCTCAGTCACCAGTTTTGAGTAAAACCATTGTAATCACAGATCATCCTTAACATTGCACATTGCACGATGCATAACTACCTGTAGAATATGACACGCCCACTTTGCTTCCTAAGGAAAACTGCTGTTTTTTGGTTCTAGCTGGGAACCAGCTTTTCAGGTTCTAAGTCAATTTAGTTTTGTTGTAAATGCTCAGAAAATTTCAAAATGTGAACGGTTGGTGAACTTGTTGGTTTAGAAAAACTATTGATGAACCCTTTTGTCAAAAAATGGTTCTTCAGAAGCAAATGGCCCTTGGTAGAACCTCAGTCAGGAATATTGTACAGCTGATCTTATAGTTTATATCTAGCGGTTGTTGTTGGCAGTAAATGTGATCAAGTTGTCTCGTTGATCTGCAGGACTTTGTTGTGACGGCGGTATTTGGCTTCATGTGGCTCGTGTCCTCGTGTGCTTGGGCTAAAGGCCTATCAGACGTGAAAACAGCCACCGATCCAGAGAAGGTCATAACTTTAATCTCAGCCTGTGACGAACCAGAGAACCGCTGCCGTGAGGTCTACGACCCCAAAGTCTCCGGCCTCAACACTTCTGTGGTGGGTCCCAGATTCTCCACACTGAACAAAGGGGTTGATATGAGAATAGAAACAGAACAAAGGCATATCTCTAAACTCCTCTCTGCTCCGCAGGCTTTCGGTTTCATCAACCTGATCCTGTGGGCAGGAAACCTGTGGTTCGTCTTCAAGGAGACCGGCTGGATGGCCGCCTTCGCCGGAACATACGTCCCATCACAGGAAAAGCAGCCCGCCCCCGATTCCTTCGGCCAGGCAGGCTACGGTCAGCAGGACCCCTACGCCGGCTCCCAGGGAGGATACCAGCCAGAGTACGGCCAGCAGGGAGGCTACAATGAGGATGGAGGTTACAGCCAGGGCTACGAGCAACAGCCCACCTCCTACTCTAATCAGATGTGAGCCTGTCCAGCCAAACCACAGCTGAAAGATGGTGAGTGTAAACATGTAGAATCAGTTTAAACAGATATTATTATTGTATATCTTTAATTTTAAGTACAGTTTAAGTCTTGATTGTGAAATGGTAGTATTTATTAGCCTTATAATTAGACCTGCAGGATATCAGTCTAACATTGATTAGTTCTACGTCTGTGCAGATGACACACAAGCACACAATTCACACAATCTGATGTGGCTGCACAGTTTCATGTTGTATTTAGAACACGTATTACAAATGAGGTTCTGCACCAGAAAAAAAGAGGTCAATAATAGGTTCACAGTCTGTATTTAAACACTACTCACATGCCAGTATGTGCATTAAAAGAGATATTTGTCACTGTAATTGCTCCTCTAGTCCATGCAGGCATGCAAGACATCCCTTGAGACTTAAGTAGTCTGAGTGAGGCAAATCTAGGGGATCTTCCAAGACTTTTTGATGCGAAATTCCCTCTTTTGTGTTGCTCTCCCTGGAAACAGAGTCTGAGGGAGCACAAAGACTGGAACTTTAAAAGAAAGACAAAGAGACAGAGATTTTATTTGTGTAACTCGGGCTCCTCATATTAGCATCTGAGCTTAAAATATCTACAATCACTATTTCGATATGTGTTAACAATGGGCCTCATGCAAGAACCGCTTGTACGAACAGATTTGTTCTTAAGTGGTGCAGCGATTTAGGGGAACTTGTAGCATTCAGCAATTTGGAGGAATGACATGCGGCAAAGGGCCGTAGGTGGGTGGGAGTCAAACCCACAGCAGCTGCAGAGGACTCACACCAAGGGGCAGACGCTCTACTAACTGAGCTACCAGGCCACCCAACAATTTTCTTGTATTTTGAATTTTCTTTCAGATACGAACACA
This sequence comes from Lutjanus campechanus, assembly GCA_027495735.1. Classification (NCBI taxonomy): domain Eukaryota; kingdom Metazoa; phylum Chordata; class Actinopteri; order Lutjaniformes; family Lutjanidae; genus Lutjanus; species Lutjanus campechanus. The sequence goes on along the minus strand of JAJHUR010099229.1, from coordinate 10,908 downwards.
TTTTTACAGGCGGTCCAGACCTGTCGTACAGTCATATGCAGTCAGTCTGCTGATATCCAAACCAAAGTTGTTGTTTTACTGATGGCTGCACATTTCATTAGTTTAAGGGCACTTTGAGTTTGAAAATTAAATTACACTACATAATTATATCCACATCATCCTATTTGGCTGCATTTCAAATTGTAATATGATTGTAAATTGACACATAAAGCTTGTAATCATTAATTTAATGATGTATTATTACCTGCTGTCAGGTGTATTGGCTCTTTACATGCAGGTTTATGAAGTCTCTGTCCAGGTGAACATCCTCACTTATTCTGGCCTCTGTCTCTGTGACGGAAACTTCCTCTTATCCCCCTCCTCCCGTTTCAGTCATCATTTGCCCCTTGCTTCTTTGAAGCCATTTTCATATCGAGACTTGTCTTCTGTGTTTTAGTGACAGTCCAGCCCTCAGGTAACACGCCATTAACAGGACTTGTTTTTCCAGTTTCTTTTCTTTAGCAGCCTTTAATTCCACTGCTGATGCTGTAAAATGACAGATTTTGCTTTGTGACTCCCTGAAAGCAGGACATCAAACTCGAAAAGTTCTTCTTTTCACTCTTTGATGTCATTTTCATTAATGAACACTTCCTGACATATGGGGCAGGAATCACAGCCTTATATGGTATTATCGGAGCGTTATTTATGTTAATTTACAAGTCTCGTGCACTCAGATAGGCACAGGTGGATCATTTACACAGTTATCTGAAGTCATGAGCGTTTGCTGAATCCGACATGTTTGTACAAGCCCTACGGAAGCGCAAAAGTAAGGGAAATTTAAGATAAGAATATGAAAATGTTCTTGCATGAGGCCCAGTGTGATAAAGTGAAAGCCGTCGTTCATACTTATGAACTTATAGAGAATTATCACCTGAAACGGCAGCTCTTCTCGGCATCATGACGCTTCAGCCCATTGTTTAGCTGTTCATAAATAACTGTCCATAACTGTTTTGGTTCAATCACAGCAAGCAACTATTCTTTTAATATAGACTTTAAAAAATGTGAACCTATCTTTGAAAAACATTTGCTGGTGTGGAAATGATGCCTGTTCTCTGCAGAAAGATGACAGTGATGGCTGTTCATTGACACAACATAAAGTATGTTTATGTCCAGCAGTAAAGATGAAACAAGCATAATGTTGTGGTGTGATTAGGAGGTCAGAGTAGATGGATGATGCACAAAACATCTGACTCACACAGCAGTCTGTGGTACAGCCCAATTTTTACAGTAACTGTGATTTTGTCCGACCGTATGCACTCACCTGCTCTTTTTTCTCTCCAACACCTGCAGTCTGGCTAATTCATGTCTGCTTTTATGACTTCTTACTTACTTCTTGTTGTTTCACTTATATTTTAATGACCCTGAAAACCCAGAAAAGAAAAGGGTGATGTTACATCTTTCCATGTACCAATCAGATTTTAGCAGCATTTAAATCACAATGTGATGTGATGAGATTGTTTGCTTATGTTGCCAGTAATGTCCATCAAACCACATCAAGTTTTTGACTGCTTAACTCTTTACAAGAAATAACTAGGTATATTTTTTTATAAAACTAAACTGTAATAGTTGCTTATTTAGTCAGTAATATTTAATTTTGTAGAGGAACACATAAGAGTTTAAACACATTTTTCAGGGGCTTTAAATTCCAGTTTGCTTTAATACTATTCTGTGATGTGAAAGGTTTGACTAACCCATAAATATCAGTAACATTTGTGACATATGACAGTTAATTGGCAGCTAAAGGTTTATGATGGTGACAGCCCTGCATAGATACACTGCCATTCTAATTGTCTTGCATGGTTACTTAACATTTATAGAATATCTTCACAGAGGAGGTGCGATGTGCAACTTCAGAAGTGTCGTTAAGAGCTTTTATTATCCCATATTTGTCGAGCCGTAGCTTTGTTTATACATTCAACATGTGATCATACGTTTGCTGTTTGTTTAACATTTCCCTTCCCTCTGTCTCTCTGCTTCTCCACCTCTTCTCTCTCCCCAGGGTGACCTTGCGATTTCGGAGGGTGGCTCTCGACCACCACCTGCATTTCCACACTCCTCTGTTTGTCTGTTTGTGTGTCTGTGAGTTGACAGGCGGAGGGCGGGAGGCATGGAGGGCAGAAACTGGTGGAGCCTGGGGTTTTGGGGGAGCACCACCGGGGGAGCAGGATGTGGGTGGGGAGGGGAGGGCAAAAAAAAGGGGGGAAAAATGGGTCTTTGCTGTAACATGATGTTTATTCTCGTGATGTATTTAACTGTAGAAGACAACAGAGGATTGTCTGTTTGGTTATACGAGAAAAACTTGAATACAAATACCAAAACATTCGTTGACGAACATTTAAGAGAATTCTTGTAACGGAAAAGACTTACATTTATGAAGAAAAAAAAAAACAATTGTAGTAATATTTAACTTGGGAGAATGTATTTGTCTGTGCTGTGTAAATATCAACATGCTGATATATAAGATTATATGTACACAGTTGAATAATTGTGCACTCCATATAAGTTGTTATACAACAAATGTTGAGCACAGAGTTATTCAATTGCATTTACTTTGGTTCTGTTTAGGAGCTCACATAGTTTAGCCTTTGCCCTTCAAATCCCCTTAAATTATTCATCCCACAATCATGTTTTTATTTATTTATTCATCTCAGAATCTGTGAACATCTTTTTTAAAGCTTTCTCGTCATGTTTTTTCATTTGATCAACATTACTGACATGATTTTTCAGGGTAAAGGCTGTCGAAAGACCGAAAGAGAATATATAAAAAGTGAGCAGAGAAAGTTTAGCGGATAGACGGTTGCAGTGGGTTTTAAGTAGGTTCTTTCAACTTTATTTATGTTTTTATATATATTTTTCCATCAAATATCGCTGTCAATACACAGAATATTTTAAATCCTGACATGTAAGATCAAAAATTTGCATATAGGGTTAAGAAAATTAGTGAGCATGGTAGCATCTCATATTTGCTGTGCTGTCTCAGAAACTGCTATAGTGTGCTATCAGTATGAAACTCGTGAGTCGGGGCAACAGTGAACAGTTTTAGCAACGTGTGTTTGTTTGTTTACTCGTTTGGATTTATGTAACGGAAATGGAACAAAATGTCGTCAATGAACCTCGTCCTGTTTTTTGATCGCCTTTTACGTGGTCCAGAAAGTTGTAAGACAGAGTCATATATAGTTTTTTAACCGGTGTTTCTATCACAGTGACGTACAAACTCACATTACCATGAGCTGTAGGTAAACGAGAATAAATTAGACCTTGGTTATGCCATACAGTAGTAAACACATATTATTACAAGGCTGTCTGATCAATATGTCTCCATATATGCTTCTCCTGCATCCTCAGTCCTTTCTTTATCTCTCTTCTCTCTCTGAAGACAATTTACTGCATGCATCCTTATATCCTGAAGCATCCCTAAACGTATCTTGAGAGGCTCAAGGCTGCAGGAAAGTTAGACCACCGTAGTACGTCCGAACCGTCATAGTGGTTACTGCACAGCACAAACAGCAGCTCTGCTATATTCTACTCGAAGCACAAAGTAAGTGCTGCAATAATGACTTCTTGTTCCAGATTTACACACAAAAAATAACACCTGTCCTACTGCCAATCCTCTGTTTGGATATACAAGATCGTGTTTGCCAAATGGTAAGAGATATGTGTCTTCTTGATTGGTAGGTTTTTTGCTTCCACACTCCTCATCAGGATGAATTGTTGTCCATCGATCCATCGCTCAGCCTTGGATTCACTCATTTATTTGTTAAAATCAGGGTTCTTTGATTCAGGCGGTGTAGAAGCACCTGGCTTTCTCTATCTTCCCCTAGTGCCCCGCCCCCCCCTCTCTGTTTTCTTTCTCTCTTTCACTGTAGCTCTTATAAATATGCTGAAATGAAATATACTCTGTTGTTAGTGGTGAATGATGTCTTGTGGTACTCTCTACGCCTTTGGATAGTGCTGTGTTTATTGTGTATGATGTATTCATATTAGTATTTATGATAATGATAAGTCAGAGAAAAAAAATATCCAAGACTCTCCAGAATTCTGCTGTATTCTTATTATATGGGATCCATGTGAAACAAAATGAAATAAACTTGAAATTATTCTGTTGAAGGTTAAAATGTCTACTTCTGTTCATAGGAGCTGGTTCTCTTTTTGCTGATGTGGTTAATTTGGGTTTGCTTTCATTCAAAGTTTTTTTTCATTTAATTTTCCAGAATATATCCACCTTAAAATGAACATTAGTTAAACTTTTTTTCACATGGCGTGCACGTATCAATGTGTACACGATAAGAAATGCTGTGTTTTAAAGGCAGGCAGTTTGAAAAATTAAAAAAAAATATAAAGCAGTGTTGTAATAAGAGGCTAAGCAGAAGCTGCACGTCCAGGCCTGAGATGTTAAAAACCATATTTGAAGTTGTGTTATATATTCCTGTGGTTGTGGAGAGGGTTGTAGAGAGTTTACTAAAGGTATGCTTTAAAATTTAAAAGGGAAAGTTCACCCCAAAAATAAAATAGACATATTTTTCCTCCTGTCTGCCTTCTCTCCATTACAGTGGAACTAGATGGAACTCGGCTTGTGGTGCTCAAAGCACCAAAATATATATAAATTTGACAAACTCAAATTTAATAATCAGATAATTTCCTAAAAAAACACCACCACTATTCTATAACAAACTGAGTATAAAACAGCAAAGCAATGCAGCTAAAGGTGAAAGAAAACCACAGAGCAATTTATAGTTGCCTCTAGTTTTCTAAAATGCTGCTTGTGTTTAGATATTTCTGTGGCTGGCCTATATTTCAGAGTAGAGCAGGCAGTTAACACCATTTCAGTCAGGCTGTGGCTTGGTATGCATGTTAGTTTCACCTGCAATGATCTGCAGTCAGTTTTAGTTCAGTGAGGATTCTGCATTGCACTCCCTAGTGGTTGGAGTGGTTATCAGCTGAAGTGTTTGCCTCTGTCGCTTTCCCTCTTTTAGCAAAATTTAAAAACTTGTTCATACAGATGATGCAAGAAGAACCAAGATATAACAGATAAATAGAGCATATTACTGCTGCAAAAAGGATTAAAGAGGACATTAGTGGTCCAAAACTTATTTTTAGCTCAAAACTTAATTAATTTGCTTTGATTCTTTCCCTTTTTGCAGGTAATGGATGATCAAATTGAAGTGTAACATACAGTTAACGTAGTCTAATGACCATAATAGAGTGGGTAATGACCTCAGAATCAATAAAGATATAATTTATGATGAGTGTGTTATAATTTAATATAATACTTTGGCTTGTGGGCATAGAAGTAGAATTCTCTGTTATCACTGTGCAGGTCTTATCAGTTTTTTTTCTGACAGTGGTTGCCAAATCAAATAAGACCCACATTTTAAAGTACGTTTCCCGTTAAAACCGAAACTTAAACTCACTGTCTGTTTGGATTAACTAACTGCACTGCATGCAAGCTATTTATCACCAACTATGTGTCATAAGTCACAACCACAACTGGCCTGTAAATCCACACAGTGGAAAAAGTCATCCACCAATTAGGATATGATGCCTTCATCAACTATTGGAAATACCAGGATTGTTAGTTAAACAAATACGAACAACTGGGGGCATCATCTCATGAAAAACGGTGGACTTTTAAAACCATTTACTTAAGTGAAAATAGTAATGTTTCACTACAAAAATATTCCATTACAAGTCAAAGCCCTTTAAAACAGTATTTGAATAAAAGTAAAGAAGTATTCACAACAACTTTCACTTAAAAGTAAAAGTACTCACTATCTAAAATGACCCTGTTAGTTTGCATGATTGCATGCATAATTTATGAACTGATAATATATATATAATATATATATCTGAATGTAAATTCTTAACCTTAAAAGATAACTAGTAAGTACAGCTTTGAACGAAATTTAAAGTAAACCTCTGAAATGAAGAGAAGTAGAAGTAAGCCTATAAAGTAGCATAAAATGGGACTAACTTGTACTTGGTTACTGCTTATTTATTAGCCACCGCAGAGTATGTGTGCAGTTAAAAACTGAACCATATCAGTGTGAATCAACACGCAGAAATGTAACATTCAGAGTGTGACCAGGGAACCTATATTTTTGGACAATCAGTAACAGTCGTGCACATTGATTCATATCTTGCTGCTATACAAGGAAGTTCAGCCTCGCTTGATTAACAGTGTGTCACCACTTTATAATATTTTTTTCTATTTATGGTAAGTACATATTTTAGAGGCAAATCTTGTGGTTTGTTGGTTCACTTCATTTACCTGATAGCTATCATTACTTATCGGACTAAGATTTTACAAAAAGGATCTTAAAAATATGATGCACTGTTATAGATCAAACTCCCCATCAGTATATGAATCAGTAAGAATTAGTCTCTTGATCTTGATCTTGATTTTCCACAACATTAAAATGCTATTTATAAGAACATTTTGCTGCAAATGCTTGTAACCAGTAGTGGAGAAAGTTCTAAAATCCTTTAGTGGAGTAACAGTACTGATGTCACAGCGTAAATACTCATTTTTACACAAAATTATGCATGATTATTTAACACTACATTATGAGATTCTATCCTGATGCTCCAGTGTATTTTACTGTTGTAGCAGATTGAGGTGGATGTAGATCGAGGTGGTCAATTTGGTAATTTGGTCCTGTGGTTCCCAAATGAGGGGTCAGGCCTCCTCCAAAGAGGACATAAGGCATTAAGACAAGATTTAACAGAGACACAAGGCAATGTAGAAAGACATGGATAAATAGGATTTAAAAGGATTAAAATAAAGTGAAATAGAAGATTAATATAAGCTAAAATTGAATAAAGCTGATTAAATAGTACAACAAAAATGACAGTGTTGAACTAAGCTTATGTATTTAAGCAATCAAATTGAGATTTTGCCCGGTGGTGTTGAAAATCGGTACACATCATCTTGACACAATGGCAATTATGTTTTTGATCTGAGTAGTCCAGCTGCACCAAACATGGATTCTGTGTATTGATGCCTGCAGCTTTGTTTGTTTTGTTTTTGTACTCTTAACATTTGACATGGCCTATTTTGTATTTGATGTTAAATGCCCCCTGACATATATTATATACAATATATATTAACGTTATATATTATTGTAGCCTGATGTCAGACATAACGTATATGTTGCCAAAAATAACATAGTTGGATTTCTCTACACATGAAACCTCTTACTCATCTGCCTAGAAGTGGAGTGCCTTGTGTAGGCCTATGTGTTTATTTAAAAACAGTTGTTGGTTGTTTAGCTTGGCGTGAGGAGCTGTAGTGTTGGTTGCTAGGTAACAGACATAAAAGTTGATAAGAAATGTTGGATTGAGGGATTCCTCCGTTATTTTGCTTCTGTAACACCAAATTGGTAATATTCGTATTTTAATGTCTTTCTAACTTAAGACTAAGTTGTATTACTCTGTAATATGGCCCCTGGAAAGTGACTTAAGTTATCAAATAAATGCAGTAGAGTAAAAAGTACAATATTTGCCTCTGAAATGTATTGTAGAGGAGTGTAAGTATAAGAAGTGTAAGAAAATGCAGAAGGAGAAAAGGCAGACCTGCTTTATTAAGCTCTCTTGGGGGAAACTGAACTGAAAAACAATTAAGTAAAGTGCAACTACCTCAAGATCTTACTTAAGTACAGCGCTTGAGTAAATGTATTAACTACTTCTACCAGAGCAACAGTTTTGGATGAGGTTTTTCTGGATTTTCCGAGCAGCACCTGAAGGCATCATGAGAGAAGCTCGGCTCGGCGGTGCCAAGCGTGCCAACAACAGCAGCTCCCCTTGAGGAAAGTGCAAGCCAACGCCCCATTGTCAGTTCTTCAGCTCCTCCCTTCTCCGGAAAGTGGAGGTCCTGTAGACGAAGCTGCTGTGGTCGTGACTGAGCTCCGCCAGGTTATATTTCAACGAGACTTTTCATCGGAGACGTTGATTCATCCGACTGGAGGAGGAAAAAAAAAAGTTGTAGCTAGCTTGAGCGGCAGTAGCGGTCAACGGTGTGACGGATCTCCTTAAAACTATCTGTGCATTTGGACAAGTTTTGGTTATTCAAACGCTGCTCGTTGGTCCCTGGCGATAAGGCTTTAATACAGCATACTGTCGGTATAATAAGTTAGTTATTATTACAGAATGGCTGATACAAACGGGTCTACCGGAGCTAACTGCATGGAGAAGCTGAAAAGTTACGTGAGGACCCCTAAAGGCTTCATCTTGGCAGGAGAAATAGTAAGTTCACTAACTCGCAGCTAACATGGAACTTATAGGTTCTGTACAGCTGTTTTAAAAGGTTATAACTGCTTACAAAACTGGTTATAATGTGTTGTGTGTAAAGTGTGCTTAAGTAGTCTGCAACTAATAAATATTTCATAGTAAAGCGGGTTAATTTATCCTACATTGATTTCCTATCTCAGCTGATGTTTTAATGCAGCATGTCTTACTTTCATTTCTGTTTCTAATAGTCTCGCTTTTCTTCTTGAAAGTTGTTTAGTCTCACTTTCTCTGAATAGCAGCAGTCTGGTCAGGGTGGGGGGGTCGAGAAGCATGTGTTCTGGGGGTTGAGGGATCATGAACAGAGGTTAAGGGTTTCCACCTGTCACTTAACGGCTCCACTGTTTGCTCATTTGGCACCAAAGAGCCAAATGCTGAGCGTTAATGGCAGATGACTTGACCCAGTGGCTGTTCGGGCATCTCCCTTTCTCCTTATTACCACAGACCGCTGCACACTGTTTGTCAGAAGTGTGGACTCCAGTCACATGACAGGTGGTTACAGGTCCTTACAAAGTATTAAATTCACATTTACAAATAAAAGGCCTTACAAAGTAGTATAACATTCTCTTTAGGGAGGTCTTGACAGCTGTAATGTTGGTCTAATCTGGTCTAAAATTCACTCCAAGCACAAGAATTGACTTTGAATGCCTCAGTGATCCTGTTTAGGTTTTTGCTAATGACAAATGTTCTTAAATTGTCCAGTTACTGTTGTTTTGCCTTATTTATTTGATCATTTTGAACTGACACATTTTCACATTTGACCTTTAATTTTATTGCAAAATTGTCATTCTGGTGGAATTTTAAAAAGTCTTACATTTAACACACTGTTACATACAGACACCCTTAATGACTTGGACTCGAATCAGACTCGGGTCACAAGTTGGATGACCTTCGATTCGATTTGACAAAATCTATAAAAACATCTTGCATGTTGACTTGGATGCTAATCGTGTGTAACTTAAAAAGCTATTAATTCAAAGCATTTTGACACTTAATTCCCCAGATCCATTTTGTTTGAACCAATCTGACAGTGTCCAGTCAAATTGCAGGAGAGAACCAAAACGTTACACTACGAGCGCAGAAACTTTCAACTTCGTTTGACATTTGAAGTTGAACAAAGAACCGTACGTTTGGTGAAGAGTTCATCATGACTTGTTTGGGACGGACAGCTCAAAACTTTAGGACTTTGGACCTGTCATTCTTGACTTGGGACTTGACTCAGGACTTTCTTTTGTTCAGTTGGAACTTAAGTGTGAAGACTTACTTATGACTTGCAAAGCAATGACTTGGTCCCACCTCTGCTTTTTGTAGGCAGAGTGCTAATAGCCTATAGAAATGTGATGTACGTGTATCACATTCCCAGCAGCGTAAAGGATCATAAAGAGTTTTTTTCATGTTACGTCTTTGCACATCTGTCTCTGATTAACAGGAATATACACACCTACAGACCACAAATAGAAACATCCGAGTGACACTTCAGGCCAATAATGAGTGAGTTACGTGTGTGGTTTTAAGTGCCTTACTCCCTGTTAGGGTGCAACCGCATCCTGTCTGGGAGGAACTTTTTTGTTTTTACTATTCTTGACCAGCATTTACACATGATCGGCTTTGTTTGCATTTCACATCAATGTGTTCCCATAACATGACTCACTTTGACTTGAAGTTCTTTACCTTAAGTTAAGTTCTGCTTTTTAAAACTTTTTGTCAGGTTTTCATCAGGCACACACAATGGAGTATTATTATCACATATCTCACAGTAGCTTACAGTGCTGAGAGTCTTAATGCACCTCTGTGTTATTTAGGTATTTGTGCTGTAACTTGACACCTGAAGACGTCAATTGAGATAATCCAGAGTACAAAGTAGTATTGAAACCTAAAATTATACCTGCATTTGATCCTTTCTGTGCACAGAGAAAGAAAAAAAATCTCTACTATAGTTTTGCTCACCGCCAATTATTGCAAGTGTTCTTTGATTTAATGTGATGTGTAGTGTAGTTACCACAGCAACTGCAACCCATACAGCCTGTGGTGAGGTGAAGTCGAACAAGGTGTATTAGACAGAACTGGCAGTTTACATTTATGTAATGGTATCAACCACTTTAAAGGAATATTTTTGATTATTTGAAGTGAGGTTATATGAGGTACTTATTGATAGATAGTTAGTATATTACCTACTGTAGATGCCTGTCGATATGCCCCCGGTTTTGAGAAGCAGAGGGGAGCACAAACACAGCTAAGCATGGAACTGTACGCTACAGTTGGAACATTTTCATTGCTTTACTTTGCCATCAGATGGCCTTTTCTGAAAGGAAACCACTGTTATACAAGCAAAATATCGCTCTCTGCAAACCAGCCAAACTTCATAAGCTCCCATTAGAAAAGGCTTAGGTGGACCTTTTTTAAGTGGTTAAAAAATACCTTTTGGGTGGCCGGGTCCTCCTCTGCAGCGGCTGTGGGTTTGACTTCCACCTGCGACCCTTCGCTGCATGTCATTTCCTCACTTCAGCTGTCCTATTACAACAAAGGCATAAAAGCCCCCCAAAAAATGTTGCTGACTCTGTCCATGCTGTGGTGCTCCTCTCTGCT
>JAJHUR010099228.1:0-28944 GCA_027495735.1 Lutjanus campechanus | reverse complement strand
CAATTGTTGCGTCTTAAAGCACTGAGTTGATTCAATATTGACATATATTTATGTATGAAGTATATTTCCAAATTGCCTTACTGCACTTTTAATATCTCTCTTTTTTATTCTAATTTTTAACCAACCTAAGTTTTATGAACTGAAACCCAACTGGGGGACATTGAGTAATAAGATATAAAGTTTCATAAACTCCGTGGAAATAGAAACTCATTACAAATAAGATAAAATATCCTTCAGTTGAAGGGAATAATCTTAAATTGCAATGCGTTCAGGTTTTTTGATGTGTTAATCTTACTGCAGTTTACAGTGCTCGAATATTATGCATATATACTGTATATTAATATTGTAATAATTAATATTATAGTGATATTATTATGAGAATTAAATACTTTGTAAAAATAATAATTTTCCCAAATAACAAACATATTCGGATAGAAGAAATACCTGTTTTCATCACATTATTTGTGCTTGTCTGATTAATATATTTGTATTCCGATGCATCCCTAGTGTCTACCAAACTCCACCTTTATCTCCATTCCTTCTCAACCCCTCTCTCCTTTCATCCAGAATTTCTTTGTATTTTTTGCACCCCCTGCCGCACCCCACCCTCTCACGCTACTTCCTCCTCAGGGAAGGGGTTAACAAGGCCATCAGAGAGTAGTGAGAGCTACATCTGAGAGTTGATCACATTACCGTGGCGTCTGCCAGTCTGCGGGGCAGAAAGCGAGACACAGAGAGGAGAAGAAGAAGAAGAAGAGAGAGTAGGCAGGGAATATGAGCAAAGAGGAGGATTTGGATTAATCATACTGTACACCGTACCCCACCATGGAGGAGCTCTTTCACAGTAAATCTCATTTCTGGCTTTGCTACTGAAGCCTTGCTGCAAATCATGAATCAATGTGGCACACTTCAACCCTGCAGGCCTTGTGCTCTGGGTGATGGATTATGCCGTAATATGACAGTCGGCATGCAAATCTCCACCATGAGGCAGTGTACCTTGACAGAACACAGCAGCCATGTGCTAAAAGCAGAATATTTCACAACCTGCAGTGTGTTGCAGATATTTTTGCCGTTCTCCCTGCTGGGACTGCTGCTGCTGAACTCTGGGCTCACATTACGAAGTAGTATGTGCCAAAAACACAGGAGTAAAAAAGAAATCAAGGTTAGACAAGGTTGCTTGTTCTTTTCTTTTCTGTTTTTTTCACCGTTTGCCCCTTGGAGCACTTTGTCCCTCCCTATTGAGCAGGGCACAGGTTGCCAGATACAGCCAGTGTGATTTAATGCCAGCTTTGCGTCAGTGTTATTAACTTTTTGGACCATAAATGGACCAGGGGTGGACAGTCATTGCTGGGTTATGCTGATAAGCTAAAGCCTGGCGTATTAGCCTCTACCCATACTCCACAGACAAAGACGATAAGAAATAACCCAAAGATTATCCAAATATCTATTGTAAATTCTGTTTTTTAAAATTTATTTAATTAATACAGGCAAATAATACATGTTAGCACTTACAACAATGTGAAGACATCACAATATATCTCCCAGTGTCATTACAATACAATTAAAAACCTAAATATACATATGACAAGTACAGTAGGCTCTTTAGAGTTTTATATAAGGTCGTCCCACTCTTCCCAAGAGCAAATCTTTTCCCAAACTAATAACTGATGTAGATAAACTAGCTAGTTAGCCAGTATTTTGCTAAGATTAGCTACCTTCATATCTCTTTAACAGGTCCCCCAGCAGCATCTTTTAACCATCCTCAAAATATGGTTTTCTTTTCAATGTAGATGAGCCTAGCATATAGCATATCTAAGTACGGAAAACAAGAAAAGTATCTGACTGAGGTAAGAAGCTTGCTCAACTGTTATTTGAGCACAGAGCAGTAAGGGTTGGGACTTAGGAAGGGTCAATTGATTTGAAAAAGCTGAATTCATCAATTGTGTGTCACCCATTGAGTTATTTATTTATTTTAAGTTGGTCAATTCTCTTTTTTCCAGTGCATTTTTTAAGGAAACTTCCGATTGGTTCTTGATTTAGCCTTAAATATAAATATTTGACCGAACAGAATAATTGTATTTATTATCTTTTCTTATCCAGAACCCACAATATAATGTTTGAAGGTGTAAATTTAAAGTAAACTCTTTTTTGTGTGTTTGCCAGAAGAGAATCAAGTCAAGTTTATTTATTGAGCACATTTAAAAATAACATTGACAAAAGCGCTTTACAAAGACATTTAAAAAATACAGCAGAGAAGAGCAAATAAAAACACAAGAATCAAGTAACACTAGAGACATAAAATAAATAGTAAATTAAAAGCATATGTAGATAAAAACATATCACAAACAGCATTAGACAAATAATATACAACAAAATAAAAGAGCTGAGAGGCAGTAGGGCGTCGGTCTGGCTATGTTAATAAATAATAGACAGAAATGAAATGCATACCTAATGATGTGTGGAGAATCCTGTGGGCACAGCAGCGTCTTGGCTGTTGGGGAAATTAGGCCAAGTAAGAACACATCCATCCTGCGCCCCTCGCCCCTCGCTGAAAACAAAGGCCACAAAATGCCTACAAAACCCAGAGCGCTTCAGCTCCACAAGACGTCCTTTGATGAGGTTTTCTTTTTTGGAGGAGTTGATGAATAATTATTTCCCCCCCAAAAATCTGGAAATTTACATCAAGGCCCTCCTGTGGAGAAGAAGTGGGGCAACGATGCTTCATGTTTTTGTGTGTTAGTAGGTTAATGATATTTTGGATATGTGCATGTGTGTGTTTTTGCAGTGCACGGAGTTTACACACAGCTGTCATGTTTGCCTCCACAGCTTACAAAGAGAAGATGAAGGAGATCTCAGTTCTCTCGCTCATCTGCTCCTGTCTGTACCCCGAGACCCGCAAAAACATCATGGGCGACTTTGAAGGTAAGTGGAAATCAGACTGAAACCTCTATTTTTATCTCTGTTATTAAACATACTTGAAGGAAAAGTGACATACTGACAACACATTTTTTTTTCTTTTTTACCCCTAGACTAATTTCACATATACAGCTGACCTGCTTCCAAATTTACTATTTAAATTCAAATTCAAATTATGATTTTTCAAATTAAATTTTTAAACCAAACAAGCAAATATAAACAAGAGAAAGAAAAGAGTGAAGAAAAAGCCAAAAAGCCACAAACACATTATGTACATTAAATATATTCACATTTATATATATATATACACATTTGCTCATATATATTCATACATGATTTCCCATCATCTAAAAGGGTTTTTCTGTCTGTCTTTCTTTCTCGTTAATGTACACACATGCAGACCTGGACATCAAGCCCATTAACAAGCGAGCCTCAGGCCAGGCCTTTGAGGTCATCCTGAAGCCGTCCTCCCCCGTGTCTGATGTTAACCACTGCATCACCAACCCCCCAAAGAGGGACCTGTCCCTGGAGGACATCCAGAAGAAACTGGAGGCAGCTGAGGACCGGAGGAGAGTAAGAATGTTTCCAATCATTTTTATTGCACCCAGCTGCCACATATCACTTTACTTCAGTGTGTGCCAAGACAAGAGCCACAAAAATAATTAAACTAAATCAATTCTGACCCAAAACAAGAGACGAAATTCAGCTTCTTACCAGTTAATAAAAGTTGACTTCCCTTGACATCTAATTTGATTTCTGGTTGTTTGGTCAATTGTGTGAAACATTAACTAGTGCAGCTGCAAACCTGCCGTGAAAAATCTAATTTGGCTTTGGCTAATTCCTGCATCTCATTGATTTGAACGTCAATACAGGCAGTCAAGCAGCTGACACATCCAGCAATCCACCAACAAATCAATCACCCAATCAATAACATAGTTTGACAGATTTTTCCAGCACCAGATGTTCAATACTGTAGGTCAAACATACAGTATATTAATTAGAGTACATGCCAGGAGATGGTGAAGGTGGAGAGGAGAGAAATTCTCTTAGGTCCAGATATTTTCATGCTCAACATTAATGTGTGACTCTGATTAGTTGCACCGGCTCTGACTCATGCTTAAATTTCAGGAAAAATCAATGGGTGGTATTCAGTGAATCAGCGCCTCGCAATCGATCCTTGCTCTATGACTCATTGTTTTTGCTTCCCATCGCTCTTCGTCCTCCAGTCCCAGGAGGCGCAGATACTTCGGGCCCTGGCTGAGAAGCGGGAGCACGAGCGTGATGTCCTGCTGAAGGCCATGGAGGAGAACAGCAACTTCAGCCGTATGGCCGAGGAGAAGCTCCAGCTGAAGATGGAGCAAAATGAGGAGAACCGGCTGGCTTTCCTGGCCGCCATGATGGAGCGCCTGCAGGAGAGGGTGAGGAGCAGGGGGGTGACTGTGATAATAGATATATTGAGGTCATTAATCTAGGTCCTCTCTCCTCTAGCAAATTTTGACCAGACACCAAAAAGAAGACAGAAAGAAGTCTCACAATTATTCTAATTATTTGGATTTTTAGCATTCTGTTTATTCCGCTAACTATCCAGTTATATTTTCTGTGCAGATAGTTTCATTGGTACAAACAGTAAGTTCTAAATGCTGTTTACAAGCCATTACCACAATCAAAATTATGGCAACAAAAGTTGTATTTATTTATTTACAGTATTGTATTGTAGTGCTAGTTGCAGACTAGTGATTTACAACTTGGTTGCACCATGAAAAACAGTAAGTTTCTTAGCCAAAGACTTTGGTAATGTGCAAAAACGATTGCTTGAAAAACAGCATCAAAAGATGTAACATAACTGCTATTTTATTTTACTTATCTACTGTTTATATGCATATATGTTGCAGGGTTAGTAGTGTTTATTTAGTTTGGAATGAGTGGGGAATATCCAATTATCTTAACATGACTGATGCTATTTAGCTAATTATTTGGCCTGATATTTGGTAATTTGTGGTATATACTGTAATGTTAAATTTGTGCAATACAATTTAAAGCTGCCCCAGTTAAAATAATTATCAAACAGCATTTTAATTCATGTTATGTCAGCCTTACTCCATAGGGTGCTGGTCAGTCAGGCAATTAATGGAAAACAGAAAACAGAACTGCTAATACGCCAACTACTTTCTAGGATTTAGGACTCATTCCTGCAGCACTCTATTAGCTACGTCTTTTCCTCTGCACTCTGAACACGTCACGTCACTAGCTTTGTCAGTTGGTACTGTTTGCTAACAGTTACTCTAGGCAGTTATAGAGTGTAAACACTCAGTAACAACAACAAGCTTTTTTAACCTTTATTTAACTATGATAGATCTCATTGAGATTAAGAATCTCTTTTTCAGTGTGGTATAACCGGTTTTAATCTACTGATGTGTAAACACTTAAATGATAGCTGTGCTAGTCTGAACTAAGGCAGTGCTGGTGCAACTTGCTCCTGGTGAGGAGGGGGCAGATGGGATAAGAGAGTAATGAAAATTTATTAAAAAGGGAGAGGAGAATGATTAAAAAAATGTAAAGAAAGACAGGGAAAGGCCTGATGTGGAGGGCTGGTGTATCTGTGTGACCCTTGGAAGTGGAGCACCTTTTGGAGAAGATGTGGAAAAACAGGAAGCCTGGAGGGGTTTGACAAAGATGCAGATGCAGTTTTGTGTGTGAAGGGTGGGAGATGAGGAATTATATGAGTGGGATGGAGGAGGACGGGAGGCAGAAAAAGGAAATGAAGTTAGTCATTACTGCAAAGGCCAAGAGGAGAAACTGTGGAGTGTGCAAGAATCAAATGTCAGCAAAGGCCTGGCAGCAGAGAAAAACATGACCTCCTCACTCTGTTTGTGTTTTCTCCAGGAGAGGCATGCTCAGGGGGTGCGCAGGAACAAGGAGTTGAGAGAAGAAGTTGCAGCATGAGAAGCCCCAACAGGTTCTACGTCCCACCCCCAAACCCCCCAGTACCACCACCCCCGACCCTGAGGAACACCCCTCTCCCCACCTTATCCCACATGTCCCCACCTCTCCACCCCTCCGCCATAACTCCCCCCCATACTACTATGAAACTACCACAGCCTGAGACACCACCCCGAGACAGTGGGAGGTTCAAATGGGGTTGGGGGTGGACAAAAAAAAGCAAAAATAATTTAAAAAATAAAAATTAATGTCTCCCACCCACTCTTCCCAAAAAGAATGTTTTTGCTCCGTTTCAAAATGAGAAGAAAAGAAAAAAAAAATCAAATTGACAAAGCGACAGTGGGTATTGGTTTTTGTAAATACTTCTTTTTTTGTTATATACAGTACGATACAAGCAGCAAAAGTATTGATTGCAGTGTGCCATTTTTCTATATAAGTTTCCTCTCCTTGCATATATATGGATGTAATAATTTGTTCATTTTCATGTTTGTTCATTTCAGCCTGAGAATCGTCTCAGGCGTAGGTGTTTGTTGTGAGTTTGCCAGCTAGCTGATGTTGTGCTGCGAGTGGCTGCGTCCTCACAAGGTTCCGCATCCTGGCTCCGTTCCCTCCTTGTCCCCTCCTAGTGGGCACTTGTTCATTTGACCCTGCAGATCTGGAAACAAAATTGGATCTGTGTTTGGTCGGAGTGATTTTCCATCCACTTTATGCCAATGTTCCAATTAGCGAGGGACATGTGCAGGAAAGTTGGCAGAGGGAAAGGGGGCAGTTTGCCGCTTGTCTGTGGGGACTGCGAGCCGTCACTGCACATCCACTCCTGTGAGGTAGATGGTACCACAGGAGAACACTATAGCATTTAATGAGCCCATCCCCATCCTCCTTCCCTCCGTCTGCAACCTCTCCATCTCTACCACATATACATACATACCGTAGAAGAAGCACTCACTCACATGCTCTCCACATGGGCAGGCGTTTAGCCAATCATAGCACAGAGCTGCTCAGTAGGAGCTCGCTAAATTCTGTCCATCTGGCACCGGAAAAGCTCACGTAACATCCCTGACCAATGGCGGGCCTCTTATATTCCTCAGTAACAAGCTTCCAATCACCAGTCACTGTAATATACAACACAACTGAGGTTAAAGTGCATCTGAAGATCAGACTGTGAATCTTACACGGGAGAAAATACAAATAAAACCCACCTTTCCTCGGTTTCATAGAGGCTAGAGTAGTGCTCGACATCATCAGCGCCTACTGGAATCATTGCACTTCACCCCAACACACTGTCAATGCCACTGAAAGGTCGGCACGAGAAAGATATTGAAGCCATAACAGGTATCGCTGCAACAATGATCCATGAACACAGTATTGCCATCTGTAAAGGTGTATATGAGTGTATTAACGTATCCAAATAGTTTGTAACCAGGGGTGTTGAAGCCTGAGGTTGAACCCTGTCGGTCACGCACACACGATATAGGCCCATAGATGTGTGTGAGTGTGTGTGTGTGTTTCAGAAAGGACGGGTAGATAAAGCGAATGTTTGTGCCATGTGATTTTGACCCGGTGAAGTGTAAACCAACAGCATTACAGTGTGTAACAGCTGTCACGAGTACATCACAGACAGTGACTATCCTACCTGCCTCTATCTCTCTAATCTCTCTCTCCTCTGTCCATTTGTGTGTTTCCCCCTCTCCACATATATCTTTGTGAGCAAGCAGTGGTTAATAAAGATTTGGGGTTCAGTGAATGAAACTGGCTTTGAGAGTGACTTCTTTCACGTAATACTGCGATCGTTCACGTTTCCAGTGTAGAATTCAGGTAGTGCCACTTGATTTCATTAAGATTAAATGGAAAAATGTATTTTTAACCCTTTTAGATCACATCCACAGTCATATTGTGCACCTGTTTAACAACATATGCAAAAGAAAATACAAAAAAAAATCAGTAAAAAAATTCAACTTAAATTTTTATATCAAAATCATGGAAAATCATCATGTTTTCTTCTTGTAAAACAGAATTCAGTGTGTTTACATGATCTAGAATCAGCCAATTTCAACCAATCATATTACAGCATACACCTGTCATTCAATCCTCAACCTTTAGCAGTAGAGAGCTAAAACAGATTCATTGGTTAGCCAATTGTATGGTAAGTAGGTGTGTTTTTCGGTGGTCGCCACATCAAACTTTTTTTGTGATTCCTCAAAATACTGTGCTTATGGGCCCACTGGCTAGAATTTATTCACTTTGGGGAAAATGGTATCCGTGACAGCAGTTTATGAGCAAGGCATTTTATCGTGGACTATTTCACCAGCTAGCTAACATTACCTACATGGACCTTAAGATGGGCTGGGGGCTGGGCCTCAATGTTACTGTACAAAAACTCAATGGCTATTTTCACTGGAGAAAATGCGTTCTGGCTTTGTTTCCTTCTGAACTCTGCTGCTCAGCTTCATCTCTGGATCAGAGTTTCTGCTAACTTAGCTGTGCTGTTAGCAGATAACAGAACCAGGCTTATCAGGCTCCCAGTAAACACAGCTGGACCGGGACACAGCATGGCCTCTGAGACCATCAGAGAATATAGTACCAAGGTCATGTACAGAGTTTCTTGATGGAGAGATAGCTTTACTCGTTGCTAAGGTAGCTTCCCACTAACTGCTGTTAGCTCGGTTAGCCATGCAGTTAGCTGACTCACCTGTGTGGTATCAAGAGCCAAACAGCGTTGTACTGCAGTCCCTGTCGTCAAACCTTCGTCGGTCCCAGGGGCTGTGTTTGGCTCCAGTCCAGGAAGAATCAACTGATTAATGTACTGCTGTAGTTGCTTGGCTGGGGGGCAAAGTGTTGCTCATTCAAAGCTAGTGGCTTCTGCAACAAGTCCCTCCCTAACTGTCTGTTTTTAAGGGAAGCACATAATGTGAGAACAAATAGCACTTTCTATTTCAAAAAACCCAGTGGTTCTCAAACTTTTTTTGATAATGTAACCCTTTTTTTTCTTTTTTCTTTTTTTGCCGAGTACCCCCTGACCAGCGCTAAATGTTTTTTGGTAGAAACAAAAACGCCTGTATAAAGAAACAAGACAGTGCTGCACCATCAGTGTCAGCTCATTGAGGTCAGTTCCATTCAAACATATTCTTCCAGATACTCGCTGTATTTTTTGACTCTGTTTTTGCTTTCTATTTCACTTCTTTCTTGTATTGCCAGTATTTCAACCACATGTCTGTTCCTGATTTTTGTCTGTCATTCAATGCAAAATCTGGCTTCCCACTCACAGTGAACAGTGAAATTGCATTTTTTTTTTTTAACCTTTTTCTTACGTGAGGTTTTCAGCAGTAAACAACTGCATTGAAAAAAGAAGTATTTAATATAAAATGTATAAAATGGTTTGATCAAACTCACATTTACATTTTTATAATTTATTTTAATATAATTATTTTAGTTATTATTCATGACTGATATTTTTTTAAATGAACATTAAAAAAATTCTCATGCATCCACTGCAGTACTTCAAAGTACCCTTAGGAGTAGCTTGGTAGCAACCTCATTTGAGATGCACTGCCTTAAATAAAATATCACATTAGAGCACTGTTGAGACACACATTACCATACATACAGCTAATAATTGTTTTCATTGTTGATTTACTGGTTTATTATTGTTGTTTTTTAATCACCAATAATCATTTATTCATTTGGTCTGTAAAAGCCTATAAAATAAAAATTTAATTAAATAATTTAAAAAAAACAATGGAAAAGGCCCATCATAATTTGTAATTTCTATTGACCCTTTTAAGGCAGATATTTCAGAGCACAAAAGCAACAGGCAAGTAATACTATTATCACAAAGGACAGTAATCCATTTAGCTTTACCTGTTTCATGGCTCTGTCATTGTGGATGCTGGCTCACTGGTACAGCTTACTGACCCACCTAAACGGAAGAAAGAGATTAGCTGTGGGAAAGCTGTAGGTCCAGTTATCATGCATACATGCACAGACTCACTCACTGACTCACGCTAATGCCTGGTGGGGATTGTAATAATAATATTCCAACAAGATATCGACAAAATAATATATATATATGATAGTATAACACTTTTAAAGGCTTAAAGTTGTTGTTGTGCACATAACTAATGCAGGACCTTTGCTTGTAATGGAATATTTTTATGTTATTTCTTCTTTTTCTCAAGTAAAGAAACTATACTTCCATCACATCTGTCTTTGGCTCTTCACTAGTGTTACTGCTCCATGGTCTTTGGTCTCAGTTGGTGAAGTACCATGAATGACCAGCTGGTGGAGCCAAAAGACAAGTTGTGTCCACTAAAAATCTCATTGCCCTTGTGGTTTTGGCTGCAGTGAAGCTTACATCACTACCTGGCCTTGCATCATCCTCGGTAATAAAGGAAAAAGGTTAAGGAGAATGACGAGAGACATCAAAGGGGGGGAAAGACAGAGTGGACGTTTTAGAGAAACGGGTATTCTGGCGTGTAAATAAACTTTTGGATCAGCAAAGGAGGGGATGGCGTGTAGCTCTGAGAACAGAAGGTGCAGCTGGTGTGAGCTGAAACGATGGCAAAGGGACAATTTTCTGTTCTCTGCACACTTCCTTTCTCACACTTTTTCACTCCTTCTCTCCTGCTTTCTCTCCTTTGATCCCCCTGTTCTGTTTCTACACCCAACTCCATCCCTCCTTCCTCTCCTTCTTCATCCTCTTCCAACCTTCCCTCCCTCCTTCTTTCCTCCTCCTCTAGTTCCCACGCAGCACATGGGGCCAGCCGGGCTGCTATTGTCCAGGATATCCCCTCCTTGTTAATGGTTTCCTGTGCACACACAGAGGGCTGCTGAGAGAAACAAGCAGCTTCATCTGATACCAGGCGTTGCCACGTACTGCGCGTCCACACACACACACAAACTACAGGCATCAATGAGTAAACACACATTCACACCCACGCGCACAATCTCAAACACTCTTGAACAAACAGACATGCAAATGCACACTCAACACACATAAAAAGACGCCGATAAAGCCACAGGTGATTTATCTGAACTCTTTTATTACAGGGAAGTTGTCAATACCACCAGCAACAACTCTGAAAAGCGGAATAATCTGATTATTCCTGGCTTGTTGTGCTTTTGTACAACCATAAAATATACAAACTCACAGTGAGGTTCACCAGGAGACACTGAAATATCAGGTGTAAAACAGAAGTTAGTCTTTCTAAATGAGAAATAACTGAACTGTGTTGCCCTGTTTTACTACAACTGCTGTCACAGATACAAATTAAAGTTACTACAAGCGAGTTTTAACTGGTTATGAAACAGTCTCAATTTAACAGATGCCTCTATATGACCTATGTAAACAAACGAGACCATCAGCGAGAAGACTGCCGTGTAGTTATTCTTCATACCCGCCACTGGGTCTTTTACATTTACATGGGCAAAGTTACACTGAATAGTATGTTAGCCAGTTAAAAAGGAGCAGTGGGATTTTTTTAATTTAGATCATTTTATTTTCAGAGTTATATTTTGTGGTATTATGGTGGAAATTGTACCAGTTTTGTCCACAGGGCCTCCAAAATCAATGAAATATGAAAGTTCCTTATAGTAGCTTTTAAGAAGCAATGTGTGGTGATTACATGTGCAAAAATTAGTACAGCAGTCCAAATACTGAGTTGGAGACATAGGCTGTATATTAAATAGGTTAAATCCCTATTTAATATACATCCCTCCTCCACAGACTTGGGGAAACTCTGCATGCTGCAGGAGCTCTACAGGACACACGCAACATTGTAAATTGACAATAACAAGTGTTGGCAAGTCCTACACTGTGAGTTGATCAGCTGTTTATAACTGTCAATTGTGTGTCAATGTAAAGTTAAGCCTGTTAACCTGAAAACAAAAGCCCGCTGCTCTGACTGCCTGTCTTACTGCCTGCCAGACTCCATTAATATATTGCTTGATTTAACCATTAAAAACATTGACTCTTCTACTTTTATTGATTCCTTACGACTCATGAACAGACACTTACTTAACCTGAACTCTAATTAATGTGAAATGGGCAAACAAAACAGTTATTCTGGCATGGAATATAAATTTCAAAGGGGGACGCCATGATTGTAGCTTTGAGCAAGTATTTAAACTTTGTTTCCTTGATCTCTGATGACATATCATAATTAATTTATGATTTATTACAGTAAATATATTACAGATTTCTCCTTTAACCCGAGCATCAGTTACATGAGAAATGAAAAAACAAATGTGGAAAAGCTGGTACAAACTGCTAAAACAGATGTGAAGCCTCGATTGTTAAGGTCAAGATTTACTATAGAGAGGAAACATAACTTGAGGAAGGCGAGCTTAAACAATGGCGCACCATACGAACATCAGAGGCTTGTGGGTAAATCATGGTTAAGTTTATTTCAACCAAGCTGGTAGCTAACTTCTGTTCCCAGTATTTAGTCAAACAAACACCTGGTTTCGGTTATTCCACCCCATAAAATGCTGTAAAAAGGGGGTGACTCTCCACCACCTCAGGCCCTCCTCTCACACCCCCTCCTCTCTGAATGTAACCAGGGACCAACACTGCTCACACGGACAAACAAAGGGGGGGCAGTTTCGCCCAGGAACTTGACAGGCAGCGACTGCTTGACCATCTGGAAAAGCCATTCCTGATAGGCTGACAACAGTGGGTGAAACTTCTAAAGGGGTGGAGATCAATCACAATAAATCACTCGTGTTGCTTTTTAGTCGTGGTCTCCCTCCTCACTGTTTTTCTCTTCTATACAAAACACAATACATTAGCAAGAAAATAAACATCCTATAGCTATAGGTGTGTCCTCAGTCAACATCATAGAAAAAATAGTACTTTTTTTAGCTGGGAAAATAAAAAGTCTTATTTTCTGGGAAAATAAAAAGTCTTGTCCATGAATGTCCAGCTCAGCTGGTAGTGAGTCTATTTTCACTTCAGTCAGAACGCTCCTATCTCCATCCCCCAGGGTCTGTAGGGTTTGCCCACGCTGGATGTCGGGGCTGGTGGGCTGATGGTGGTGGTGGGGGAGATGAGGGGGAAGGCGCTGAAGGGGAAGGGGAACGCTGAGAGGGAGGAGAGGAGAGGAGGGGAGAGCTTGGACGCTGACGAGGAGACCAAGGCGGGGTGGACGGTGGTAGGAGCAGCGGTGGTGGGGGGGACCCGTAGAGGGCCTTGATCAGAATGGGGGGTTACGCTGCCGCTGCGTCTGCCGGGAAGGTGAGTCTCCACGGCCGATGAGGATGATGAAGAAGAAGAGGAGGAGGAAGAGGTGGATGAAGTGGATGCAGACGACAGAGGGGTCTGTGGGCTGCTGGTGGCGCTGCGGGGTAAAGGTGCCAGAGGTTGGTGCTGCTGGTGCTGGAGGAGGAGGGGGTGGGTGAGGTGGGCAGGAGGGGATCCGAAGGCAGAGCCCCACGCCAGGTGACTCAGGCCGGAGTGAGCCTCTCTCTGACTGGCGTAGTTGTTGAGGTGTGAGACCAGGCGGAGACGCAGAGGGTCTGTGCTGTCCAAGCCCTCGATGATGCTCAGGTAGCGGACCGTCTCAGCCAGACACTCCCTGAAACCCAAACCACGGTAGTCCATCGCCAGGGCATGAGCGTCAAAATAACCTGAGGGGAGAGGAAGAAGACAAAAGATTAGTTAAAACAATCACACCACAAAACAAGTCTGGCCAGAACTGACAGGAACTCTATTCAACATGTCTCTGGCTTTGAGACTGTGAAACAATAAATAATCAGTCACAACAAGATGGATATAACCAGCAAACCTGCCAGACCAGTTTAAGTCTATAATCCAGACATTGACTTCATTAATTTACATTTACTTATTCTTTTTTCCAAGAATAAGAACAGGGCTTCTGCAAGTTTCAACAAGTTAAATTTAAGACTTTTTAAGACCTGTTTCACATCCATACACAAAAAGTACAAGTACAGTCTGCATTAGTTGTAATTGGGTCAGTGTTGGTTTCGTTTTGTGGTTGTAGAATTTAAAAGTAAGACCGAAACTTATGTACTTCTATAAAAGTAACATTAACTTCATAATTAAGACCTGTCAAAACTATATTTAAGATGTTTTAAGGCCTAAAATAGGGTTGTCGTGATTCCAGAATTTTTAGAAAAATAATATTCAAATATTCAAAGGATAGTTTAATTCTTTTTTATAATTTGATTCACAAGCTACACAGTGCTGATATAGAAAAAGTCAATGAACACTGTCTAGTTTTGCTGCTAGCCAAATTTCAGGCAGGAAAATCAAGACTAAACTGAACTGAGGTGGGAACTTGCATCATTTCTTTCTTTTCTTTTTTTTTCTTTTTTCTTTTTCTTTTTTTTTAAAGCTTTGGTACTTTCAATACTATCAAAAGTTAGTATTTTGTCGTTTGTGGCATTGAAAGGTTGACTTTTTAAAACTTTTAAGTTTTTTTTTTTCTTTTTTTTTTTTTTTTTTTTTTTAAGAATGAGACTCAAGGCAAGGCACAGAGGGGGACATAGTATCCTATTTTTGCCCTCTTAAGCAGATGATTCATCAACAGTTGAAAGGTGTTTTCCTGTAAAAAATTAATGCGTCCCAGACATACCTTTGCCTCCAGCAGCATGAAGCATCTTCAGATGGTCAACAGTCATCTGTAAAATCTCTGCTTTCTCCAGTTTGGCTGAGCCCTTCAGACAGAAAAGAGCAAATCAGATATAAATAATCCAAAAAAGACCATAAATGAACAAAAGAGATTTTATATTTCTGGACTCAAACATTCTCTCTGTATATGAAGGTTGTGGTGCCAGTTGCTCACCTGTTTCTCGAAGGCGCTGGGAACCAGCCTGCGGAGCTCACTCAGGCTGTTGTTGATTCTGTCACGGCGCCGTTTCTCAATGATCTGAGGAGAGACACAGCACATTTAATATTTTTTTAATAATATTTGCGTATGATAAAATCATGCACAAGGTCTCCAACTATAAATATAAATGCACTTACTCCTCGACGCCTTTTCCTCGCCTGCACCTGAGTTGATGTGGTGGGAGACATGGAGCCGAGAGGAGAGCTCATGTTCCTTTGAAGACATGAAACAGAAAGGCTTAATCAATGTCCCTTTTACTTTTAGATATGATTATTAATCATTAAAGCTGGTGTTACAGGAGTTTTGTCCATTTCGGCGAATCTGAAAGATTTTTAAAGGGAAAAGGAGAAAATAACTTACCCATTTTCATCCGCGCTCTCCTTCTCCACCTCAATAGTCTCGTCCAGCTCGCTGTCCGAGGAGCTAAAATCGTGATTCCGTTTCATTTTTGATTTTCCGTCCACAATAGTCCGTCAATGTTCGTGTGCAGTGTGTTGTGTCTGGTGTCTGACGTGCGTCTGTCCAGGTTTGCCCGGAGCGCCTCCGTTTGAAGCGCTCAGCTTTCCCACGGTGTCATTTCAACTGTGGTGCCGGCCAACAGGGGCGGGGCCTCGGGCCAGACCAGCCAATCACAGAGCGGAGGTGGGTTTGAGTGACAGCGCAGTTGGCCCAAGCACATCCTAGTGCGTTTTGACAAGTCAGAGAGGAGGGGAAAAAGTCAAGACATCTCACTCTGTGGGTGTTACTGAAATTTGTGAGGGTGTAGCTGTCAGTAAGATCTGGCCTCTGGTTTATTGTGACAACTTTTTAATTTAATCAACAACAAACAGAGCACAATGGTCAGCCATCCAGAGCTAAATGTATTGAAAAGACCATATTGCCCACTTGCTGCAGAATTTTAAGTGTTTGAATTTTTATTTCTGAGCACTTTTTGTCTATGTTGGCTTTAAATTTGAAGTTAGTTTTTGACCTTGCAAACAGAAGTGTGGAGTGGAGTTTGTTTGAGACTGTTTTGCCAACTGCTGCTTCCAAGGTCAGAAATGAACTGTAAGTCTTTACTTTTTAGAAGTTTTAATACCTGAACACACAAAAGATTTGGTGCATCTGTGAGTTGAGCCACTGTGAATCTTTTCATGAGCACTCCCCTCAACTGAAACTGACCTTTTATGTCAAACTAATGGCTTTCAGTGGGCAGCTGTTTCACACAGACATCTTTGCAGTCTTGTCATTATTTCCAAATTACAGATATAGCCCATTGCAACAATGCAGGATTTATCAGTCGCTATTTGTAAACACACCAGAAAGACAGCTGATTGTTGAGTCTCATTCCCAGATTGTCAGATAGCAACACTGGTGCCCAGAGATATCCTGAACACAGCTAAATAATGAGAAAACAAGAAAATACTGACGGAGGGCAGGGTCTCTGCAAATACAAACGCCAACACACACTTCTAGAGTTATAAGTGATGATTCACAGCAATTATATTTACAAAATCTATACATTGATTTTTTTTTGGCACATTATAATGTGAAAAGTTTATTGTTATAACAAAATGTTTTTATTTGAACAAGATGTGCTGAACTTATTGAAACATACAGACTTATCATGTTACAATGTTTTCTTGTTAAAACAATATGCACTATATACTATTATTTTGTTTTAACATGAAATGTTTAATGTTGTAATATGATTGTTATAACACACAGTATAATGCTTCACATTATAATGGGAAAAGAACAAGAACAAGAAAAGTTATGAAAAATTTCACATTGTAATAATATAAATAAGTTGTTTTTACAGGAAAAGTTTCTTGTTATAACATGATCTTGTTGTAAATTATTATACCAAAAAACATCTTGTTATAATGATAATCTATGGTTCTGTAGTGTTAGTCCTCATGCAAAAGAAATATAAATCAGAGGAGGAGATTTAAAAAAAAAGATGAACTGTTGAGAATAAAGTTGAATGGCATTTAAACTTTATTCTTGACATGTTGACGTTATTCTCAAAATAGAAAAAAAAATTCTTATGCCTGGTACTAATAGTAAAAGTCAGACTTGACATTTGCAACATTCTTAAATGCAAAAAACAAAAACAAATCCTCCAACTCAAATATGTTCAAAGTTCAGCTCTTTTTTCACTAGCTTTATATAATCTCCTTCCATGTGCCTGTCAAGTTGGATTTGCTCTTTTATTGAAAAGTGAAGCTCAATAGGTTTTTGTGTCACGAGCCACATTGGAGTGATTCATCTTCCAAACATAGAGGATCTTTGCAGATACTTTGACAGCGGTCCAATGGACTTTCGGTCCGTGACTGCCCCCAGCCTTCCCCCCCCCTCCTCCTCCCCCCTGTGTGTGTCCCGGTGGTGATGAGGAGTGGCTGGCCGGCTGTCAGCACGCGCTGGCCGTGGGAAAGTTCCCTGCTCTGCGCTGATAACCAATCAGAGGCCGGCGGCCGTCTCCGGCGCTGGAATGAATGGAGCAATTGGTCGGGGCGACGGGCGGTCTGCGAGCGAGCGTGTGAACCTGTAATCCAATACTAACTCAGCCCGGGAGGAGAGACAGGCAGCAGAGGAAGCCACCAAGTCTAATCTTACCCCACAGAGACACACAGCGACCTCATGCTCCGTAAAGACGCTGTGGGGACTTCAAGGACTCACTCAACAACAAAAGAGAGTAATGCAATCAAAGCCCAGTTTCCACATCATCACCACCACAAGACTGACTGGTGGCTCCTATAATGCTCACACACACTCCACAAATAATGTGACAGAGCGACTGGTGTGTGTTTGTATACATGGAGGGCTCATGTTACTGCATGTGGAGCTGGACCTCTTTACTGGAGGGTCTCCTGCAGAGACTGCACTATTTAAATAACACACTGTCATTCAATAGAAAAGGATAATATTATATAAGACAGGCTGTTACATAACTCAAGTATTTTTACATCAACTTGTAAATGAACGCTAAGCACCATGTAATTCTGTTTCATTATAATAATAATAATAATAATAATAATTATTATTATTATTATTAAATGCAGTAATAATCAAGTACTTTGTGGTCATACAGAGTCAATCATTGTATAAGTTTGCTGTAAATCTGGTGTGTTTTCAAAAGAATAGTTTGAGATTTGGGGAAATGTGCTTGTTTTTTTTAGGCGAAATTATGAAAAAAAATAACAAAATACTCATATTTCTGTTTAATATGAAGTTAATGTAACTAGTTTGACATGTTTCCAAATACACTTATTGGCTTTCTTTTTGAGAATTAGTGCCACTGTCATATCTGTACACTGATACCATTTTACACCAAAATTAGTGCGTACTGTATATGCAAGTTTTTAAAAGAAGGCTAAACCTGCTAAAATAGGCTGATAGCGTGTGAAGTTCTCAGTACTTTTGTAGCTTCTAACTGAATCTCTGTGGTGTGAGGTTGAATTTTCCTCGTACATCCCTGTTTGTAGGCTATGTTCAGTTATATCTGCTTTATTTTACACTCTCATGTTTGCGTTCAGCAGTAGTTTCATAGTAGTATGAAGCTACAGCCAGCAGCTGGTTAGCTAGCTTAGCATAAAGACTCAAACAGCTAGCCTAACTAAGTTCAATTGTGGCAAAATATGTCTACCAGCATCTCTAAAGCTCACTAATTAACTTGTTTGATCTAATTTGTTTAAGTAAAAAAAAAAAGGCAGCTTGCTGTTTTATGGGAGAATATGTGCTGGACTAGTTCTTGCTTCTGAGCAGTTGTCAGGCAATCTGTCAAAACCTGAAATTATTGTTTTCGCTCATGTTTTTTTGTATGAATTAAACAAACAAGATATAAAGTGTTAATTAGGTAGGCATATTTTGTTATCATTTGGTTAGACAGTCATGCGAACTGTTTTCCCCTGTCTTCATGTCAGTGTTTTTTAAACCTTTTTTTTTTTGCCAAAGGCACACCAAAGAGCAAGCCAAAATCTCAAGGCACACCTGGATTCACATCCATGCAAAATAGCCACAATAACCAACCTAACCAACCAAGGCAACAAAGAGCCCACTAGCTAATCACAGTGTGGGAAAAAAAGATCAGGTGTCAATCAATCAGGGCCTTTGATGTGTCAAACTCTAATAATTCCCATCATCCACCAACTGCGCAGATGGCAAAAACTGAGATTCTCTTTGACAGAAGTTTTTTAAAAGATTTTTTTTATGGTGTAAAAATTTGCATTTACAGTACAGTAAAAAAAAAAAATCAATCCTAACTTCTTTCTTTGCTTTGTGTTTTGCAATAATGATCTCTGTTTGTCAATCTCACCACTCACCTGTACTTGCCTCATTGGAACATCTTTTGTGAACCACTGCTTAATGCTAAGCTAAGTTAACCACCTATTGGCTATAGCTTCAATTCTTACCATACAGGCAGAGAGAGTAGTGTCAATTTTCTCATCTAACTCTCCACTAGAAAGAATATAAGCATATTTTACAAGAAAGCTGATGCAGTTTTCTTAACCTGTTTTGCATATTCAGATGCAGACACGTGTTCAGACATGTTATTTTCATTACAACTTCACCTTAGTTAAAAATAACAACATTACATCACATAGTAATGTGTTTATGTAAGAATTAGTCAAATTAGACATTTTTAAAAGCACAAACAACATTGCTTACAATCCGCATTAAAACCAGTTAAAGGACCAGTGTGCAGGAACCCGCTTCACTCTTCCCTTCCAAGTGTATAGGAGACTCTACTATGGTGGCTGCAAAACTCATGAAAAACTTGAAAGGCCCTTTCAATAGTCAGTGGAGAAACATAGCGGTGCAACATGGTGGACTCTGTAGAAGAGGACCTGCATCCTCTGCAGATATAAGCAACTCATTCTAAGGTAACAAAAACACAGCGATTCTTATTTTCTGGTGATTATACACGAATGAAAGCATACTTATTTTATTCAAATTATGCCAGATTCTGCCAATAAATCCCCCTAAATCTTGCAGAGTGGTCCTTTAATACTTGCTGTGCATTTTAAAGAAAAAATACGTTTCAAAATGTCAGTGAAGGATGCCTATAAAAATATATATACATATAAATAACGCTTAATGTGAAATATCCCCTCCAGGCAACAAAACTGAAAGGCAATAAGGAAACACAAAATCATGATTCATCAGACATGAAAAAATAATGTAATATGAATTAGATGCACCACCATTCATTCTGTGAGGGAATGTACTGTTACTGTGTGAGTAAAAATCAACAGAAAACAGTAAATTATGGATGAGTCACACACACACACACACACACACACACACACACACACACACACACACACACACACACACACACACACACACACACACACACACACACAGGCAGTAGTATGTATGGTGATTCTTATCAGTGGGAAGCAACCAAAGGCGTAATAGTCATCACAGAGAGAGGAGCTGCCTTGTTTGGTTTATATGAATGAGAGGAAGCACTTAGGGCTGTTTTCATCTTATTGTTGTTGTACAAGGCTACGCTTATAGACACACAGATGCACTCCCACATTCATCGAACTGATTATTGGTGAGCTCTATGTGTGTGTGTGTGTTTGTTGGGGAGTGGGAGTGTGGGAGTTGCGTTCACACACGTCCGAGTTCATGCAACCTGAAGCCTTTGTCACAATAAACACAGGTGTGCGTCCACATTAGCTGCTGACTGTGTGCATGTGTGTGTGTGTGTGTGACCAGGGGGAGTGGGAGGAGGTGGGGGGAGGAGGTGGGAGTGAGCCCTCTTGTTGTATTTCAAGTTCACCCAGAGTTCCCACGCTGTTATTTTCTGCACGGCTGTCTTTGTTCTACCGGTCTCATCACATGTTGTGATTAGTAGGGCCTTTCAGGGGCCGCCCTTTGAAGGTGAGGGCCCGCAACACGACATCATCAAATCCCCACCTCCTCCTCCTCCTCCTCTTCTCTCGCTGTAAATCAGGCCACCAAACCAAACCGACTCAAACTCAGGGGCCAAAATAATCAGGGCTGCAGTGACGGTTCACCTCCACTGCTCTCATATTCATTTCTCTTTTTCTTTCATGTCTAATTTCCCGTTTTCACATATTTTCCTCTGTCTTGTTTTCTTGAGTCGTGTTCTCACTCCCTCTCAATCAGTATTTTACTGTGAGATTGAGCTCAGATGTTATTTTGTCTCCCCAAACCCTCTCTCTAGCTGCCAAACACTGAATATTGATACACATTGTTAAAACTCAGTTCAAAGGGGAGACATTAAAGGGATAGTTTGGATTGTCTGAAGTGGGGTTGTATGCTTACTGATAGTCACTGTGTTATCGCTAGATGGTGGTCGACACGTGCCCAGTTTGGAGAAGCAGAGACGAGAACCAGCATGGAAGCAATGACAGATGTCAGAAGCAAAACATATTTTAGCCACTTAAAAAGGGTCCACCTGAAAAAATATCAATCTAAGTCAGTGTCTCTCAACCTTTTTTCGGTCAGCGCCCCTCTATCCATTATCCACATTATCTATGTTCTGTTTCATGAATCTTTGGTCTAAACACACCTTAACACCACCCTTTCAAAAACATTACTTCCAGACCCCCCAATGATCTCCGAACGCTCAAGTTAAGAAACACTAGTTTAAGTGTACACTATATTTAGAAGATTTTCACTGCTTTACCTGACCTGCTTTACAGCCTTTTTTGATGTGAGACACCTTTATGCAAACCAAATATTGCCAAATATCTCTCCCTCCAAACCAACAAGACTCTTTAAGGAAAAACAGTATTTTTTTCCCTCACTGAACAAATGAGTTGCAGGGCTACTTTTGCTTTGATCAGTTAGTTAGTTTGTGTTATTGTGTAACTTTGGTGTTTTGAAACTTTAGCTCAGATTCACTTAAGTTACACAATAACACAAACAAACTAACCAGTCGAGGCAGTGGTAAACCAGCGTCTCAAGTTTTCTGCAAGGTAATATTATTGATTTCGTCAATGGAATCTAGATGAGCTGGAGAGAACGTTATAACAGCTTATGTAACGGCAGTTTTCTGTCACAAAACGTTGTCTGGTGGCAAAGTAAAGCGGTGAAAATATTCTTAATATAATGCACACTTTAAGTAATTGAATTTTTTAGGTGGTATAAGACCTTCTGTTGCTGACGTATTCACAGGAGTTCATTGTGTAGCTTCCATGCTGGTACTCCTCTCTGCTTCTCCAAACTGGGAGCATGCCGACCTGCAATTTACTGTGGGTAATACACTGACTATTGAAAGCAGCTCATTCAACCCCATCAGATAATTCTCTCCCTTTTAGATTTATAAATTAAATGTAGGGTCATCCAGGAATTTTGGCCGGGTTATGATACATTTCCATGTCCTCTGG
Organism: Lutjanus campechanus; assembly: GCA_027495735.1. Classification (NCBI taxonomy): domain Eukaryota; kingdom Metazoa; phylum Chordata; class Actinopteri; order Lutjaniformes; family Lutjanidae; genus Lutjanus; species Lutjanus campechanus. The sequence continues at coordinate 6,893 of JAJHUR010099228.1, read as the reverse complement.
CCACTCACACTGTACAATCAAAGAGGAGTTTGAATTTCAGTTTATTAGTAAGCCACAAGTGCATTTTTTTTCAGCAATAACGTATCATCAGCGCAGACATAAATTGAGTCTAGACTGTCTTACCAGAAGGAAATAGTTGGAATTATGTGTGCACACTCAGGCTTTGAAGTTTAAAGGAGGATTCCACCAATAAATTCACTTCAGTGCTGTACACGGTCCATATTTTTTGCCTCGTGTGTAATTACTTCTGCTGTACATATACTGTATCCACAATGGTCCACATGTCATCAGGTGTTTAGTTGTAGTGATTTCCTGCAGAGAGCTCATGTGATACATGACTTCGGAGAGTGTAAATTAAGCGAGGCTGCAGTGTCGACAGAGTGACATTGATGAATGATGTTGATATCATGTTCAGGAACTCTCAGTTCCTCCTTAACCAAACAAAGTCACGCTAAACTGTTAAACACTTAAAACATTTTTGATGGTGTCCGACTCATGAATGTTGACTTGAGACAATGTTTCTCAGTATAAGCACACATTTATATTTATTGTTCATTCATGTCAGCTGTGTTTGTAACAGACACAAAAACATTAATAAGGATGATCATATAAAGTTACTCCTTGTCGGGGTCAAATCGAGGGTAATTCCAGTACAAAGGAAATACATTAGTGCATGTCAACTGTACAACATGTGAAGCAGCTCTGATTTATAATACTGAGAGTCATCAGCAGTTAAAGTATCAGTTAAACCTGCTCACCAGTTCCCCCTCTTTGGTCAAATGAATCATATCCTGACTGACTCAGCTGATGACTGATATTAAAGGATAAAGCTGGTGGGGTTTTCAGGTTTGTAATCTGCCTCCGTCCTATACATCATCCTGGGTGTTCTTATACTGTGTCCAACTGTTTTTGCACACCATAATACATTGTGAGTTTGATTTATGTAGCCTCGGAGCTTGATAATACATACAACCTCTATTCTTCAAATGAAAAAACTTCTTCATGGGAAATAAAGGCGAGTGTATTGTTTGTTACTCTCATCACAGGTTTTTTTTTATTCTGTCATTCCAATTTTTCATGACTTTGTTAATCAGTTTGTTCCAAATATCAATGTTGTTTCTGTTTTAATTAGCACTTTTTAAAAATAGTAGTGTTTTGGGACAAATGCAACCAAATCTGCTTATGCAGTTTTAATGGACAGCTGAAAGTCACGCCCCTTTGACCACAATGGAACTTTAGTTTGGAAAACTTATGAAATGCAGTCAATAGCAAGAGAGAAATAATCTTTTGATCCCTCTTGAATTGTGCCATGTATTACACATATGACGTTTGTCAAATTAAAGGATGATTTTACAAATCAAGATAGTTGCTGTTTGTCATAAAACTGTTGAATTTCAGACAGTAACAATTCGTAATTGGAAAGACTACACACTCAGAAGTCACCTACGTAATAAAAATTAACATTAGCCACTGAAGCTATGATGCTTGTGTGTTCTCGTACCAGGATGTAGTCACACAAGCAATGGGTCTTGCTTGTTCTTTTGCTTTCCAGGTGCTAAAAGGAAGAGGAGTCACTGGGTAAAATGCACCAGGTAAGATAATTATATTATAGGACACAATATTGGTGTTGATGACATACAGTATTTTGTATAAGACAAGAGATGTAGTTCACTGAGTGGTTTCACACAAAACTAAACTAAACTAAGAGACTTTCCTGACCTGTAAATTTATCTTTTAAATGAGCAAACGTGACACAATTTAAACAGGAATAAAATATTACTGGTCTCTCTCCACAGACTACAGTTCATATTTTAGGTCCCACTAGAAGAGGTGTGACTTTTCCTGTCTATAGATGAAACTCTTTATTGAGTTCATGTTTGCCAAGGGTCCTACTTTTGGAGGAGACTGATGACAACCCAAACCTTAAATAACTAAGAATGCTTTGAGAAGAAATAAGTTAACATTTTGCTGTAATGGTTGTTTCTTATAGTAGTTTATTCTTGGGGTCCCTAGGGATCCCAGTCCTTCTATGTCAAATATGTTGGTAGGATGAGGGTTAAAACATAGATGTACAAATGTAAAAGAAAATGTGTACAAATGTAAAAAAAAAAAAAAAAAAAAAAAAAAAAAAAAAAAAGAAAAATGGCATACATTACAAAAAATGGCTGGAGGAATGTCAAGAAGACATAGAAATCATAGAAAAACTGCTATATATACAGATACCTGACTAGTTTTCCAAACTTCACAAAGATCCCTTTCAGAAATGTTTGAACACACATGATTTGCTACAGTGCTCCGAATAAAAAGTATTTTTTAATTTTTTAATTTACGTCTGCTAGGGGTTTTTTCCACAAAAATATTAATGAACCTGTTAAAATGTCTTAAAAGCACATATAATCCTTTATTTAAAAACTCATGATCAAGGAACATGCAAATGTTTCCAATAATAAACGTTTAACTAGGCCAACTGAACACGAGACTCCAGTGAAAAGTAATTGTGCGCTGGAGGCCTCTTCCACTTGTGAAAGTTGCACCATTGGACCAATATATTGGACCACATACCAACTGTGGTGTCATAAAATCACGGTCATACATTTATATTTCAAAATCAGCTTTAAAGTGACCAAAGACAAACTTTTTTCTAGTATCAAACTCTGTGCACACCCACGTCACTCTGCACAGTGAGGCTCAAACATCCACGACAAGTAACAATGAGCACATCACATTTTTGAGTGGAGGCTGACTTTAAATATTTGCTCAAGTCAAATACTACAGTTTTTGAAGGTGAGTCATGGTCTGACATGGAGAGCTGCGGCGTCTGCAGGTTAGCCACAGACAGATGTTCGTCCGCTGTGAACAATACGGCGAGCCGCTCTCTGGCGAAACCCTGCGGAGGGAGGGCGAGCCTTGTTATTGTTTATAAATAGAGCTGTGTGGAGCTCTGAGGAAGGCCAACTTTGTTTCCCCTGACAGGGAGAGGAAGCGACGGCTAATTCTGCTCCAGACGTGTGTGACACCCACAGACTATTGTGCCTCGGAGAGACAGGGGGTGAGGCAGAGAGAGACATTGTTTATGAATGTGAGTGTCTTTAAGAGGGTGGGCTGTTTGTGAGGCAGGGGTGAGGACTGTGAGAGAGACACCCTAGTATTGTCCTTCAGGAGGGTGGGGATCTGAATGAGGTTTCATTGTTTGCTCTTTCTATCACTGACAGTTCCCCTGTGAGTTTTGTTAACGGGGTCCTCTCCTTCACATTGGTTCATTTCTGTGTGTGTGTGTGTGTGTGTGTGTGTGTGTGTGTGTGTGCTTGTGTGTGTGTGTGTATTGAGGAAGTGAGGGACGTGTCAGAGTTGACCCACTGACACTCATCTCTGTCTTGTCTCCCCATGGGAAGTGTTCGAGGGCCTCTTTCTGTCACACACTCACAGAAACACACACAGAGAGAAACTGATTCTGTCACGATGACACAATGCAAATGTTTTCTTTTGATGATGCTTTTTTCCCTCCTTTTATGCTCTGAATGATTGTTTATAAACATTTTATTCTACTCAAGTACATTTTTAAGCAGTTCTTGAAGTCTGTTTCACAGTCCCGGTTATGATTCTTGAACACAACACAAAGAACCAATTTTTGGTCTCTTTAATGGGTTGTTTTATGTAATTATTTTGTATTTTGTGTTTTGTGAACTGTTTTTTCATTATGCATTGTGTTCTAGTTTTTGCACTTTTTAAACATGTGGTTCAAGTGGTCACTTCAAATTCTTTGATGTCTTTCTTGCATGTTGTTTAATGCCTTCATTATGTCTGTGAGAAGCGCAATACAAATAAATGTCTTTTTTACTTCTCTTGTTTGGTTGGATATAGGGACGTTTCTTAATTATTCTCTCTAACTGTTTTCTCTTAAACTCGATTCAGAGTTAAGTTTCTATTACATTAAGACTGTTCAGCTGACAAACTTAATCATGAATTGCCTTGTAAGGCAACTTGTAGTGCAACTCCGTCTCAGAAGAATTACTAATTCGTAAGAACAAATACATTTTTTGTTAACATAATGATGGAAATAATGATGAATGAACCAGACTATGAAGTTGCAAAATGTTCATACAGAATGTGTATTTCTTTTATTTTTCCAACAATATCTGCTCTTGGAATGTTGCTCAACGACACACCGACAATTTCGTTCAGCGTGATTCAACTCTATTGTCATTGCAGTAGACTTGCATACAGAGGTGTACTGGTATCTGTTCAAGCATCAGAGTATACGATGATGCGCACATGCATGCACACACATGCTTTAATTATGGCTCCGAGTTCATTAGTCAGCTATAACTGGCAAACACATGATAGACTGACTTGATTCATCATGTAGAGAATAATACACAGCAGTCAGTCCACATGAGCACTTGCTGTCTCTCTCTCTGCTGCAGCTACGAGTCTGCATCCCTCTGTTATCATCACTTACAGGTCGATATGACAACTTTGACTGTTCTATTTGTTTGTATTGGCTCTTGTCTAAAACCTGAGGTGCCCACAGTGAAATAGCAGCATTCAAAATGGAACAACTGGAAAAAGATGCCTCTCTCTACAAAAACTGCCACCTGTCTGATTAGTGTCATTCACTTTAGTGACGATTTGATCTTCAATCGCTTAAAAAAAGAAAATGGATTATGCATACTGTGAATATTCTGTCTCCTCACTTGGAGAAAAAAGTGTCGCAGTGTTGTTCTGGTGGACTGCAGCAACACACCACCTTTCTTGCAAAACATGGTCTTGCTCCTTCTAGGTTTGTAGATACTGCAATTCATCTGCTAAAAGTTAGAAAAACTAGAATTTATAAACATGTTATAATAAGTAGAAGAAGCTAATAGGTTAAATAGTGGTGCAATTTTTAAATTTGGAGGCTAAAGAATAAGGCATTATTCTAGATTTTCTTCTACAAAAGCCATCACAGAAAATACCAAAACCACCGATGTGTGATTTTGAGTCTTGTACTTTATGACTTCCCAGCACTGGCTGTGGCACTCAGCCCGAAGCCCACTGGGTTCTACTGAAGATGTAAATCTTTTAAAATTACTCACAAAAATGAATAGTTTCATTGTTAAACTAGAAGACATTGAGAGAGCGCAGACTACCACCAAGACCGAATGACCTATCCCGCAATATTAACTAAAGTGAAAAATTATTTGCCCCGTGATTAGGACTCACTGCAAAATTTAGTAGGTTATTTCTTGGGTCATGCTACACCCTTCCACCAAGTTTCATGAAAATTGAAACAGCAGTTTTTCCATAACCCTGCTGACAAACACAAAAACAAACAAACAAACAAACCGAAACGACAAAATACTCTCAAAACAGCTGGATCCTGTACTCGGTAAGTTTATTGAGGGACTATTTTCAGATGTGGATTAATATTCATTTAGTGCTCTGGGGAATATCAGCAGCAGGACTGTGTTTGTGTGATTGTCCTGAAACAAACTTTAGAGCCTATATTCATTGCAATGGACTAATGTGTCACCCAGTGTGACTGTGTGACTCACTGATGTGTTTTTAATAGATTTTGGACAACAATGGAGCTCTATGACACAGAGGAACATGTTACACACGTTACAGTCAGTAGGATAAGTTGGGTGTTGTTTTTATCTAAATACTGAATATTGCCATATAATTAAAAACAGGATAATAATAATAAAAATAAATAAATACTAAATACTCTACATATAAACTATGCAGTTAGCATCTGGATGTGGGCCTCTCAGGCACCTGTAGCATTTCCCAGACAGCAGAGTTGAAGGACATTTGCTACAGGGATCATGTCTGTGATTTTTTTTTTTTTTTTTTTTTTTTTTTTGGGTCACAGGAAACTAAGACGACCTGAACACACCCCCTTCATCTGCAATTCTCTGATCTTCTAAATGTTTGTCTAATCCTCAGTCTGGTACATTTGATATCTGAAATCAACAGGTGGATTGGAGGCAGGAGTTGGTATTTGACTCCCAGATTGTTGCACCCAGATGTACCTGCTGCTGAACATTAACAAGACATCATCATCAATGTTGTCTGACTTTAATCTGGATCTGAAGTTGGGAGCGGAGCGGCTGGTTTTGAGGGGGTATTTGGGTGTGACTCATGTCTGGAATCGGGGGAAACTCCTGGTGGGTGGTCACTGTGCGGAGAGAGTGAGAGAAAGTCATTGAGAACAAAGGCAGTTATTTAACTTTCATCTCAGCTTGAGGTAATTATTCGCTTTGAGTTTGACCCAGTCACACTTCTGGACTGGCCTTGTGCCCCTGGAAAACTGTGGACTGTGTCCTGTGTGGACATTAAATATACACTCTCAGAAATAAGGGTTCCAAAGAGGTTCCTGTTGAAGGGCTGAGGTTTTTTGAAGAAAGAGTTCTTGTAACTCTTATAAAAATGGATTTTGAGATTCCCCTGAGTAGGTTGTACTTGAAAGCCTTGAAATATAAAAGCACCTTGGTAGAACACCCTGGGTGGGTTCTTAATGAAAATTTTGTAATATAAAAAGGGTTCTTGAAACCTTGAAAACTTGAAACCCTTAAAATATATAAAAGGGGCTTGGTAAAACACCCTGGGTAAGATCTAGATGAAACCCCTGGAATATGATATGAGTCTTGGTAGAAACCCCTGGGTGAATTCTGGATGAAAACCTTGGAGTATGAAAGAGTTCTGGGTAGAACACCCTAGGTGGGTTCTACTTAAAACCCTTTAAATATAAAAAGGCTCTGAGTAGAACATTATGGGTGGGTTCTAGATTAAATCTTTGGAATATAAAAGGGTTCTGGGCAGGACCCCTTGTGTGGGTTCTAGATGAAAACATTGGGATGTAAAGGAGTCTTGGCAGGTGGGTTCTGGGTTGAACCATTATGCCACAGAAG
>JAJHUR010099227.1:851-22158 GCA_027495735.1 Lutjanus campechanus | reverse complement strand
CTAGAGACAGACACCACACACCGGCGCTGCTCACAACACCCGCGCCTTTTAAAAATGTCCACTACACCCGAACCTCCACCACGTCCTCAAAAGTGAAAACGCTTGCAAAAGTACAGGCGTGAGTCGGAAGAGGCACATCCTTGGCGTAAGAACGTAAGAACGCAGAAGACCCAGCGTCAGTTCTTCAAACTCCAATAATCTCTTGAGACTGATACGGTATGGGACATTATGTCATGATTGATTCAATTTCCTATCTGTTTGTGCTTTTACCAGAAGATGTCAGTGCATGGGCATAGCCTAATTAATAGACTATTGTGGTTTGATTGATTGTTTAGGATGTTGAGTTTTTAAAGTCGAATGAATGGTCATTTATTTAATATACGGTAGTATTAGCCAATATAAATATTATATAATATGGCCATTTAAAGAATAAATCATACTAATGGATTAACAGCAAATAAATAAATAAATATTGTTAAGAGAAAGCGTTTATTTTTTAAATAGGGACGCCCCCCCCCCTGTACCGAACCGAACGTCGCGTACCTAAACGGTTCAATACAAATACATGTATTGTTACACCCCTAGTAATAATGTTTTTACACCAAATTATCAAGTATATGCAGGTTTTTAAAACATGGCTAAACCTGCTAAAAATAGTGAGTGAGCCTTTTCCAGAGTTTGGAAATGAGTTTGTCTGTTTTTTGTTGTGTGTGTTCAAAAGTGTCAGAGATAGCAGAGAAAAAGTGTTAGTTCAGCTCTCAGTAATTTTGTAGCTTCTGACTGAATCTCTGTGGTTTGACGTTTAGTTTCTCTCCTGCGCCACTGTTTGTACTTTCAGGTTTCTGCTCTGTTTTACTATTTCATGTTCGCTTTCAGCTGTGTAGGAGTCATTAAGTTACAGATGATGAAAATATAACATTTCCTGATTTTCCAGAAAGCTTTAAGATAATAAAGTAATGGGGGACTTCTATTGTGAAGCATTTATTGAAAGTTTATTCACTAAAGATGATTTAAATACACACATTCAAGCTGGTGCAAAGGAGGCACAGTAGTTTACGACTGAGGCAACAACACTTCATTTCCTCAGCTGAAAAAAGAAAGTGAAAGCAGGCTTCATGTTTACATCTCCATCAATCAGTGTAAAAGGGACTTAAGTCTCACCAGAATAGCCCGTGCATTTTGACAAACTACTTTAATTTCATTCTTTTTTAAAGTAAGAGATAGTTTTCCTTTTGATTATTTTTGCTGAAGTGAAAATTAAATGAAAAAAAAAATGCTTGCTAGCTTCTTTTACACCCTGTAGCAGCTGTGGCTGTGGCTGTTTCTATGGTTACCACATGTGGAGCTCTGGTCTTTCTCCTGACATAAAAACCAGTGAAAACCCCTCTCAGATAGCACCACTGACACAAAGTTTCTTGTTTGTAATTGCTATAATGTCTGCTTGGTAACAGAGATGCATGATGCAACTAATTGCTGAATAGACTAGAGGTGATATGAGAAGGTTCATAAGGTCTTTCATGTGGTGGATCCATGTTTATTTCACAATCTAAATATTTATATGTGAACCAGGTCTATAATACATTCTTATTGTAGCACAAAGCACAACTTGAATGGGCATTAAGTAATCTTTGACCTTCTCTACTGACCTCTTTGGCAACCAGCAGGATTTACCATATCAATACAACTAATCTCCTCCTACACAAGTCTCTGACATGGCAACCTCTGACCCACTGCATCCTCTGCAGTCACCCTGTAATTGACTTACACATCAAACTCACAATTTCACAAGAGAACAAGCCAGCAAGGAAGAGGAAAATGCGGCACTACTATTACATTAAAAGGATTTAGAATGGGGCTTTAAAATCCTTGTAAGTGAAATGAGCAGTTAAAACTACTGTGTGTGTGCGTGTGTGGCAGTGTAGTGGAGAGTGGGGTTTGGAAGTGCATTGAAATCCCACCGGGCACAGACTCTTTATTCCTGTTTTTTGAAGGCCAGAACAGAATTCTCGGCACTTGGTAATCGTTGAGTCATTGATATTGATCAACAACCCCATTAACAGTGTCCCTTTCATATATTATGAACATTTGGTGCAATGGGGCAGTAAAAATCATACTTACCGCAGCTAAAAGGAGTTTCCACTTGTCTGAAAGGGGACTTTTAGTAGTGACAAAGCTTGCAAATGAAATAACCTCACTGAGATTAGGTTCACAGGAAAATGGAGATCTAAAAATGCAGTCTCAGTCTCAGTGGAAAGTTGGTGAACTAAATCAGTGTTCCTCATGAACTGCATAAATATTAAAGGGAAAGTCCAGATTATTTGATGTAGGGTTGTAAGAGGTACCTATCAATAGTTATTGTATAAATTACAGTAGAAGACAGTCGGCACACCCCTTCTTTGGAGAAGCAGCGAGGGACACCGTCATGGAAGCTAAGCAATGAACTGTTGTGGACAGGGTCAGCAACAAAATGTGTTTTAGTCCACCTAAAAAAAAAATCAATATCAGTTTAAGTGTACACTATTTTTCAGTGTTTCACTGTTTCACTGCTTTACCTTGCTGTCAAACAGCCTTTTCTGACAGGAAAACATTGTTATACAAGCCAAAAATCACTCTCTGCACAGCAACCAATGAAGTCACACAGTAACATAAGTGAATTAACAGATCAAACCAGCAATTTATGTGTTCTGCAACGTAAAATTTATGATTCTGCCAATGCAGTTTGGTCAGTTTGAAGTGAGCAATACTTGGCTTATATAACATCAGTTTCCCTTCAGAAAAGGATTTTACTGCTGACAAGCCGGGAAAATACTCTAAATATAGCACTTATAACACTTAATACTCATTTTTTGAGTTATTCAAATAATGCAAACTATGCCTTTAACTTTCTTGTCCTCAGAAATCTGTGGAAAAATGTTGCGAAATTGCCCTGTCAACACCCTTTGTATGGTATTATTAGAGCTGCTTTTTTTCCTTCTGAACTTGAGGTCATGTTAAAGGATGGAGAGGATGGTATTTTGAGTCTATTCCTAAATATTTTCAGTATTTTGCTGTCAGCCATTGTCAGTAACGTTTATGATGAAAAGGAAACATGACAGCTGTTCTTTTTGTTTTGGCCCCTGACGAACTATTCTGTCATGCATATTGTTTGAGCAGGACTCAAGACATTTAACATCATGTCTGTCATGTATCAAGGCTTAAGCATTTTGCAGGAACCGTCTCTCTGTGCCTGCTTCACACGAATAGAGAAACCCACCAATCTAGCCATGTTTTCCTGCGAAATAGTTTCAATATGAGCCCGGCTTATATTCCCTTAGCTGTCTGTGTGTAATAGCTCGGGCTCAAATAGGGGTAATATATGCATGCCTCTGAAACAATCAGTCTTGTTTATCCAGAGCCCTTGAACCTCCAGGATCAGAAAGTTTCTGCAATGAATTCTGATTTGCTAAATCCCCGTCCAATTTATTGCCTCAACTCCGCACAAACATCAAAACAAACTCTCTCCCTTTTTGTGCCACCAGCTGTTAGATTTGGGCGAGAATAACAGAAAGAAAGGGTTGGATGATAGAGACATGGAGGATTCACAATTTGTTTATTAATGTCTCTTTCCCTCTCACCCCATCTCTGCCTCCCTCCCCTTCATTTCCTCTTTCCTGAAAAATCTTTGCATCTGCACTGCAGTGCAAGCTAACTGTGAGGGAACAGTAAAAATTTGATGGAGACCTTGAAGGCTGCCTTAGCAGGTGGATTCATTTGAAAGTTTCCTTGGTTTGAGTCTCCTGCCACACTCAAGAGTTATATTTGGTGTTAGTGAAATTCTGTTTCCTGAATGTCTATGAAGTCGTTATAAGGAGACGAGCGGGAGCCGTGTGGGTTGAGAGCACGGATGCATAATTTGTATCTCAGGTGCTCATTGAAGTACACTCGCTTGGCTGGAGTCACAGCTTTGCCCAAAGTGTAAAATCTCAGTTTATGGTGCATCTGTCCTTTTTCAGCCTTGATGAAAGTAGATGGAAAATGGAATTAAAAGAGTCAGATTTAGTGCTTGGGAAGTGATTAATTGCTCAAAGCCACAGTAGCTGTTTGGACATCTGCTTCCTTGTTATTGTCTCTAATTAAAATCATAAACAATTAGTAATGCAAATCTGCATCCCTTTGGATTTTGGGGGAAATGCAAAAAAATATTTTGCTGGACATGTAGCCTGATTGTGATCTGCATATAATGAAGAACAAAATGAATTATTCTACACACTGGAGATGCTTGTCCTTATTTTTCCAGTTGTTTGTTATTACTGTACCCATGTTTTAATGATTTGACCCGTAGAGAAATAGAGACTAAATTGAACTATTCATTCACCATTTGAGTCTGGTGTGTGTGTGTGTGTGTGTGTGTGTGTGTGTGTGTGTGTGTGTGTGTGTGTGTGTGTGTGTGTGTGAGAGATCTTGGCAAAGGTATGGTCCTGGGGACTTAGTGCAGTGGGAAATACCACTGTGGACAGATTTTGTCGACGTGATCACAAAGTTGCAAAAGGACTCCCGCACACTGTCTATCTTGCAATATATCATTTATTTGCGATGTTTCAGTACAAGACCTTCATCAGGCAAGCAATTTTTTGTTCACGAGAAGCCATCTTAAATATGGAGTGGTCATGTTCACAACCAATCCAATTTCCACGTGCAAACAAAGAGGGACAAAATTATCCTAGGGTTACTAAAACACACAACAAACAAAGACAGCAAAAAACAAAGCTCTCTGTATGACAACAATCTAAAGTAACCCCAACATGTCTAAAGTTAGACATGTTGGGGTTACCAAAATGTCACAAATGAATTATATATTAAGTTCTACAGTGTGCGTCCTTTTGCAAATTTTTGGTCTACTCTCTCCAATGCACCTGTCTTATCTAATAGATGTGTGAAGTGTTTCCTTTGTCAGTGTGATCATGTCACAACCGTGCAAGATGCAGTCACAAAAATTTACAGATGTATATCTGAGATCAATATGAAGGCCAAGTTTAAAGATGGGTGTGATTCTAGACAGGAGTACTGAGCACTCGTGTTATAATCTAGTATCAATTATGTAGGTACACATGGGTTGAAACTTCAGAATACTGATGGGCATCAAAGCTAGCTATCATGATCAAAATCATGATAACATCTAGTATGACAAAAAGGATTTGTGTTCACAAGTACAAAGACAGAACACAGGGATGTGATAGATGCTCACATACTGTATAAAGGGATTGATAAATGCTGCTAATTAGCACAGAACCTTTATCACCCACATTGTTTTAGTTTTTGAAATGGTGATTTAGCAATGTCAAAGTTGGACTGGATGAAAGCTTTAGGGTCTGTCCATGAATATTTACAGCATATATATTGTATTAGTGCTGGAACAATTGGTCAGTGTTAAATGATGAATAGTTTAAGTAATTTATCAAGTCGAAAATTGCTGGTTCCTGGTAAAATCAAGACTTAAGGTCTACAACCATGCTCAGTGTGCTATACTTAGGTACAGCGGTGTTTGTACAAAATGTTAACATGATCACTGTCATGCTATGCAGGTGTAATGTTTACCATGATCTTAGTGTAGCATGTTAGATGGTTAACATTTACTAAATAGCACTAAGCACGAAGTCCAAATTGGGCCTTTAGTTTCAAGGTATTTAAAGGCATAATATGCAAGATTTTCCTATAAAAGAATGCATAGACTCCTATAAATATAATCCCTGTCAATTGTCACACCTAAGTGTATGGTGGTGCCTGAATCTGCAGAGCAGGCCTCTGCCTCTATTCTCTTATTTTCTTATATTTTGTTGTGTTTTGGGATGCTTCTGGGCATCATTGATCGGTCATGTGTAGCCTCCAGCCAATAACCGCACATAACAGTTCTGTCTCTGTCTCTCTCCTCTGCTCTCTGTCTGTGAGAGCTGCATAGAGAGCTACACACGCATAAACACACAAAGGCAGAGCAGACTGAAGATCCCCTCGACTGCATTCAAACAAAATTTGGTGTCGTACGGAGGTCTGAGCCTGTTTATTCTTGCTTTATAATGTGACCTCTGTGAGACATTCTCTGATCCACTGATTAAATTTTTTAACACCATTACCTCACTTCAATCACTCTCTAGGTCTCTCGATCACCATTGCTCTTTCTCTCGCTCGTTGAGGCGGGGAGGTGGGGCCAACTCTGAGTGGTGCGTTTACAAATGACAACAGATCCTTTTATTATTCTACCTTTGGTCATAAACCATAAAAGTATAATTGCCCTGATGATGGCATTATAGAAACTTAAAGGGTCACAAAAGTTATCACAGTTGATTCTTAAGATGGATGTGAATGTATATGGCAATCCATTCAGTAGCTGTTAAGATATTTCACTATAAAAGTGAACACTTTCACCTGTTGGTGGCGCTAGAAGAAAGACCAAAGTCATAGGATTCATCCACTGAAGGTCTGTACAAAATGTATGGCAATGATGAGATATTTCAGTTTGGACCAAAGTGCTGGACCTGCTGACAGACATTGCCAATCCTAAATGCCCCTAGCATGGCTAAAAATGACCTTATGTACTTCTATGTCATATTAAGATTAAAAGAGGATTAAGATTAAAACGCTAATATTTAGCACACAAGCTGTGATGTAAACTCTACTAATGTTCTCTTTAACTTTCAATATTAACCCAGCCCTGCAAGAACTTTCTAACAAGCTTCAATTCTCCATTTGGTGCCTGGTTTGATCTTTTGCCAGACCCTGCGTGTCAGATGTTTTGGATGAGATTCAACAACCTTTTTGATCTGAAGATGGTAATGGCTGTATATAGAGTAGAAAATGCAGGGGGAGCATAATAATTCTTCGTCTCATCTCAAAATCCAGTGTTTTCTTTTAACATCCAGGAGCAATTTAGCATATTTCTCATTTTCTTTCTTTTTTTTTCCGCTAAGCCGTTTAGATACAACATTTGACACCCAAGTAGACTAGATAACCCTGAAGAAAAAAATGCAGCTAAGAGGAGAAACTCTGGCTGTGAAGTGATATACTGCATATCAGCCTATATAAACCTCTCAGATTACGCTTTTTAATCACATATCCACACCAGCAGGGCATTAGGTGGTGGATCTCATTGCAATGACGAAGCATTACATTAGGGCTCGCTTGTGTGGGATATTCCATCACTAAATTTCCCCGTGGTTGTCCAGAAGCCCTCTCTGCTGCTGAGTTTATCATAACAGCTTGAGAGGAGATGACCCGCCAGATGTTTGTAATCTCACACCGAGAAGCTTGTGACTGGGGTCGCAATCAGATAAGGGAACATAGGAAGGGATTATAAATGGTGACAGTGGGGGAAAAAGGCTATAGATTCTACCATAATCGCTAGATAGATGGCGGATGTCCTCTTTCACCCCCATCACAGCCTACTCAGTGTACACACCGACCCAATATCTGATCTATATGCCTGTTTATTTTCCCGTGTATCTGAAAAAACATGCCTCATGATTATGTTGGTGCAGCTGTGGATAAAGTGAGCGAATTTAGAGCTCACGCACACGAGGCACAAGCTCATTTCTTCTTGCTAGTTTGTAAGGCCCCATTGAGAGTGTATGGTTGTGTGGGCAGGTTAATGATATCAGCCTGAGAGTAGTTTTTAATCACGAACAGACTAATGAGATAGGTTGGGCTGGAGTCACTCCAGCAATAAACAGCATCGCGAGTCCCTGTCTCCCCTCCTCCATTTCTCCCTTTCTCTATTTTTCTTTCCGCTTTCTTCACTGTCTAAACCCAAGAATGAGGAGATTTAGAAGAACCTGAGCGACGAATGAGGACACAATGGTGCGGATTAAAAGGAATCAGTCATATTTACAGGAGTGAACAGCAGGACAGATTCACCCTGTGGCGAGGCACGGGCAGGTTATTGGCAACGGTGGAGCAGAATTGCGAGCCAATCCTGATGAAAAGTAGAAAAAGAATTACAAACATGTCCTGGCTGCTTATGACAGAAAGAGGTCTTTGTTTGTTTACATATCCTCGAAATACATAAATAAATATTAATGAGGGTATTTAACAGGATTTAAGAGTGGGAAAAATAAAGTAAAGCTCCGGTCAAACAGCTTTAAAGTAACATTGTCATTTATTCAAAGAATTATTCATAGTACAGCTGTAAATCAACAGAAGAAAATAGATCCATTTGTGTTTTTGCTGTTTTGCGACTCTGGAGTCCTGCGGTGCTGCAGGGAACGGTGGTTTCTTCTTCTCCTTCTTTTTTTTTTTGCACTCCTTAGTACTGAAACATGTTTCACTCCATTAGAGAGTGAAAATTGGAGGCATGGAAGTGTAAAGAATTGGACATCAGTCCCCCTAAGCCCCTGAGGTACATCAAGAAATGTGGGCTTGCCAAGCTCTCCCAGTTAAGAGCATGTTCTGCCCGTGAAGATGGCTTCGCAGCAGAGAGTACATTAATGCAACATGTTACTCCACACCGGCTCAGTCCCGTGTTTTATTTTGTCCTGTAACTTATGGGTTTGGATGGTGGCTGATCCTGATGAAAAGGCTCACACTTTCTAATCCAGTAGTCCTATTTAAAAAGATAATCTGTGACATTTTCATATGAATAAATTATCTTTCTGGTACTCTCTATCGCTAACTGAGAAAACACTTTGTGATTCAACCTTTAACCAGTGTTTGATATATCAAGGTTTTTAGGGTAGTCAGGGAACAGACTATTTTACTGTAAACAGCAACGACAAAAATAAATAGAAGAACTGGGTTATAGGCATGAGCAACGATGTGGCTGATTTATTCATCTACAGTGGAACTCTTCCCTGACAGAACCACAGAAATCAACATGAAAGAAAGCTCTGTACTTTATGAGCACTGTTCCCATCACCTGCGTTCAACCTCATGCACTGTTAAAAAAAGACTCCATGCCCATTTTCTTTCTAAATATTGAAGCCGTATTTTGTTTACTCACTGATATCAACAAGCACTTTCTGAGTGTAGTGACAGTCCAATCTAAAGTTTGGGTAAATCAACATATCCATCATGTGCAAAGAAGGCACCCAGAAGGTGATGGTAGTCTGTTACTGTCAATCACTTACCCTCCATTTGAATGATTGACTTCTTGTCTCTGTCACTTCATAAATGCTCCACGTTGTGCATATAAAATTGGACTCCTGAGGCCGTGTTTGCTGAAAATTTTTGTTCAGACAACATTATTTTGGTCTAAATTAATGTTCATTATAAGTTAAGACTGGTTTTGTTAGTCTGCACCAGATGAGTCTGCAGCCCCATGTTTCATTTGCACTGGCAGATACATCTGAACCCTCCCGTTCAGATAGATTTCCACACTGACATATGTGTGTAGATGCCCCATTGACTGCTTAGGCCAATTGCTGTGATACATTAACGTTGCTGTCATATTTGTCCAGTCAGGTCCAGCCTGTGAACCAACACAATGGGGGATTTGCATTTTTTTCTGGATTAAAAGCACTATAACATTTACATTTCTTAACTGTTTTCAGTGAGTCTTTTTATATTCAAGGGTTCCTGTTCTACATGGGGTAGGAAAAAAAAAACTTTCTAACGCCACATAAATAAATGTAATATAAAATCAACTCATTGAAACCGGTTTAGAAATGAACATTAAAGTGCTTTTTATCCAGGAAAGATGCAGCCTCCCAGTTCCCATGTAATTATTCATAGACCAGTCTTGACTGGACCAATATGGTGTCCTTTTCCTGTAAAACATGACATGTAAGGTCGGATCTTAGGTTAGCTAATGTTAGCAAAACTCGAGTTAACTAGATGGCTAAGGATTGATGGAGAGTACCTAGCTGGCTAGCTACCGTTTTGCTAACATTAGTTAATTTAGGATGTGAATATACTATATGTTGCTTTTACAGCTCCCCCAGCAACATTTTCTTTTCTTTTTTTTAAAATAAATTTTTTGTTTTCTTGATTCTTGATTTCTTTTCTTTGCAACAAAGATGACCACAGCACCTAGCATATTTAAGTACAACAAACAGGAAAGGAGAAAACTGACTGAAGTTCCAAGTTTGCCCTACTGTCAAGCTGCATTTACAAATTCATCTGATGATGCCAGGCTATGATTTTGTACCTTCATCTGCATATTGTTCTTCCAGCTGCTACAAATCGTTGGTGCTTTGATCCATCTTACACGTTTTGTTGAGGCTGGTTTTGCTGTTCGTGACATAAAAAGAAAAAAGCCAAAAAAGAAGCTACCCTTATGCAAATTGCATTAACATAACATAGTCTAGGACTGATATGGTCAACAGGAAGCAGAGATCTCAGGACTGTGGGGATGTAAACTTTGACTCCTGAGCAAAATACAATTACCCTCACTGTGTCAGAGACATGCACCATTATATAATTATATGTTGAGCTTTGCCTTTAATTCCGGATCAGACAAGGAAAGGAGCACCTTTCCCTGGAACTGAAGCTGCTTCAAAAAACAATACAAGGAAAAACACATCATAGTGCTGGCTACATGATTTGAGGGACAAATAATTTTTTGCAGTGCAAAACCGTCACAGCTATAACCATTTAACACCAAAGCCATTGCATAAGGAAATGAATGAAAAAAGAAATTATAAATTCATAAATACGTACATGAATTTGCAGATTATCACTTTACATTCATCCCGCTTGGTTTGTGTTTGTGTGTTACGTCACAGTGGATTAGCCGCTCAGAGTGCTGCTGGGTGTTTTTTTTTAAAGTAGGCGTGGTGTGAGTCCTGCTCTCAGATTGTGGACATTTGGTTTGGAGCAGATTATGGGAATCTGCGTGTGCTGTTGGCCTCGCAAGGATAACCACACATCAGCACAAATTGCCGCACAAACTGGCATGGAACTGGGTAGTGTGAAGGGCCCTGGGTAATACAGTGTGTGAGCGTGTTTGTGTGTGTGAGAGAGGGAGACGGACCAACAGAAAAAGAGAGGGAGAGCATGTGTATATGGGGAGCTTTATTCTTTTTAATCATATTAAGTTGGATCATTAGATGGACCCATTTACACAGTGCTTTCATGAGGTGTACAGGACCAAATCCTATTGGATATCAGCCTAATCTACTGCAAAAGCTCTACAGCATCCAGTTGCAGCTTTGGTGGGGACTCAGTGTCCCTCAGTGCAGGTCTGGGTATGAACATACGTGCAGCATTAATTTGTCTGAATTAGGATTGAGAACAAATTGCCACTCTACATTCCCAAATCCAGGCCTGATTGAGACATAATGAGCAGCTCAGCCCACATAAATGGTTCATGAGATTATCCCTGTCTGAATTATACAGCTCACCTCTTTCCAGGCCAGGAAGTCAAATAGTTTCATAACATATAGACTTATTGTGGACATAACGAGTCGAGATAACACCTTGGTGTGAGTCAGACAGGACTGTGAACCTCAGTAGAACAATATCTCTTCTGCTCTTGTGATATTTGAGGAATGCTTTCAGGTCCAATGCATCACATTCTGCATTCTGCATTTCATTGTGGTGCAAACACTGTGTTGGCCTTGTAGATTCTGACCTTCCCTGGATGGTGAAAGCCTCATTCTCAGTCCACTCCTATCTGAAATGCTCAAAGATTATCCCATAGCAGCTTTTCATGCTATGATAGCACTAATGGCAAAAATAGAATCGTGATCCTCATCGTTTAAAAGAGGATCAGGATGAAGGTCCTGCTGATATGACCTTTTCGAGTGGGCTCAAGGGGCTAAAGCCAATACAGTCACAATTCTGGCTGGCTCAAGAGACCACTGAAATTTGTTATGGTTGGTGGAATTACAAGATTTTTAGGTCATAATGGGAGTTTATAATGTGAGTGAACCATTCACACAATGTATGAAATTCCTGGATCCCATGAATGCACACTGTCACTTTATCGCACATAGTTCAAACTCTGCGGTTTGACAGAGGTGTGTCAAGTCAGCTGCTGTGTAATCAGCATTTTAACAGCATTCTGGGGAGAATAACAGATGTGGAGATCTGGGCCATCACACAGGCACAATCACACACACACACACACACACACACACACACACACACACACACACACGCACACCACACACACACAGTTGATGCATACATTGCTAACTGGGCTCACCGGTACATTGGCTATATGAGGTAAATTAACAGTCCAGCTCTGTTTTCAAAATGTGTATTATTGTGTACTATTATTCAATACTTTTGTGTAAATTTTGTGGTATGTATCTTGCTCACTGCGTATCATGTCACTTCCTGAGAGCCTCAGAACACGTGTAAACATGGTAGCCCATGCCAACTATGAACTTATTTTAAAATATATTACTATTATTATTATTATTATTATTACTAGTAGTAGTAGTAGTAGTAGTAGTACAATGTGAGCGCAGGTGTACATATCCTTTAACCAAAAATGAATGAAAATGATACGGTTCTAGGTAGAAAGTTAGATGAGTAAACTGACACCACTCTCATACCATTAATAAATATAAGGCAACATCTAGCTAGCTAGCTTATGTAAAACTGGAAACTCTTTGGGGTTATGTGCGGGATGACTACATAGTTTAAAACACTAAAACATACACAGGAAAATTTATTAGTATGTCCAAAATGTGCTTGAAACCAACAGTACCCAGGGTGCCTGCTTTTACAAGGGAAATATTACATTATGCAAGCACTGGACAATACAGCAGCATAAATATCCCACAATGCAATGCATAAGTGACGACAACAACATAACAGGCAAAAGTAGACAGCGACCAAGGCAGCTCAGGCATAACGTCAATAATACTTCAGTTTAAATCTAAGTAAAGGTTCACTTGGCTATAGTCATAATATATATATTTTAAATGAGTTCATCGTAAGCATGGGTTACCATGGTTTCACGTCTCCAACCAGCAAGGAGGCTCTCAAGAAGTGACGTTATATGGGGTGGACAGTGCATCTGAAAAGATACATACTACTGTTTATTTACACAAAATAGTACAGATTTTGGGTATGTGATGCATCATTTATTTCAGACACAGTGTATTTCTTGGACCGGCTGTGACCAGGCAACTGCTTAGAGCAAAGACACAGTTTGGCACATATGTCACATAAAACGGCAAATTTGTTGTTTTTACGCTTGATTTCTTTTTTTTTACAAATTAAAAAAAAAAAAAAAAGATTTAAACTGTTATAAGATTTAGAGGTGCCAGCTGGTGGAATTTGTTACAATTGGACAGACCCATGCTGGTGGCTTCCAGTCTTCATGCTAAGGGAACGTACTGCTGGCTTTGAGCATATTTAGAGAATGAGACATGAGAATGTTATCAATCTCCTCATCTCTCCACCAGAAAGCAAATAAGCCAAAACATCAAACTAACTGGTTCAAAAGCAAATAACCTTACCTGTGTGCTATTTGAATTAGAATTTCTGAGATAAATTTTAGAAGTCTAACACAGCATAATTAACGTTTTTGATATATTTTACTCATATTACAGTGTGAATGAATGACTCAATTTGCCTAAAACACTCAACTTGCAGATGATAATTATACTTTTTCAACTTTCCTGACCTCTCGATTGATTTCTACGGTGTTTACAAGTGCTGCAAATATTTAACAGCCTCAAAACATATCAAACATTCGTTTGAGTGGCTGATCCTTACAGATTTTATTCAAAGAGACTTTCCAAGCATGAATTATAGTATGTGTGCGCTGGTGGAGAAAGGTGAGCAAGAGGAGGAGAGGTAGCGAGTGACAAAAATAAATAGACAGAGATAGAGAGGGAATTGGAGTGAGATTTGGTAGAAAGAGAGCATGATAGCGTCAGAGCGTTTAGTATGCAGAACGGAAGGCAAACACTTTTAGCCCCTCTGTCGAAGTCTGGGACTCCTCTGCAGCGAACGGTCTAAACTTTCTCATATAAGCCTTCGCCTCGAGCCATGAACTCAAATATTTCAGTCACATTCACTGAAGCTGAGGAAAAAATGCCTTATTACTTATGATCAAAGGTTGGTGTTTTCTGAAGGAGACATGGAGCGTCTGCTAGAATTTGCATTAGGAGTTGAAGGCGGGTCATTTTCAGTGAATAGAGAGACATCCAGAAACAGGCGGGGATTCGTTGTTTTCCGAGCTTTTAAGCCTATTTCCTTTGAAGAAAGTTTACATGGGTAAACACAGCTACATGAAATCTAGATATGAGTATTAGGAATGAAGTGTTAAATCCGTTTCTCCTGGTTAAGTCACATGACCCTGTAAAGAAAAAGACCTGCTCAACCTTTAGTTCTTTAAATCTTTACAGTGAATTCCTACACTTAGATCTCTGTTACATCTTTGACTGCTGCACCAAGTGTTGTCCTGGTCTTTCTGGCATTGTGAGAAAACATGAAACATTATAATCTCAGCTAATAAATGGAAGAACCATGAAAGATACTTGTTTACATTATATTGTGGAATGAACAATGGTTATATTTAAGCATAACTCTCCAAAATGGCCAGTAATACACAAATAAATGAGGATGTTATAAACAAATTATGTTGTGATGTTATAGATTAACCTTATCTTATTAGTATGACATTAAGTATTCTGTTTTATTATTATAGTTTATTTATTTATTTTTGTTATTACATGTGAGTTTAAATTAATAATTGCAAGTGTCTGTTTCTTTGTGTTAATGTTCTGACATTAATATATAAAGCAGGTATAATGTCTGTATGTAAAGATGCAATTTGGACAAAAAAAGATGGCAAGAACAAAACAAAACTCAAGTGCAGGACAATCATGAGGGTTGAATCCACTTGCAATAACAAGGGGTTATGGGTTGTGTGGTTGACGTGTAAATCAGGTATTCTGTTGCTTGTTTGTGTGAATGTGTGTAAGAGTGAAGAGAAAGGGGAAAAAAGGGCGAAATGCAAGTCTGGGGCAGGAAAACAGAAAAATAAAATATTAATAATAGTAATAAAGATGAAATAAGTGAGGGAAAGTCAGTGGAGCAAGATTGAGGCACCACTGGAAAGCACTCAAGCTGGCCAGCTGCGTTAGGTCAGCCTGGTCAACAATACTGTAATTATTGTTTACCCTCATCACCATTAGCATTTTCCCCATACTCTCTTTACATTATTGTATGTCTGATAGCGGACACTTATGACACTTAAGAACATCATTATTTTACAATCAAGTACCAAAGCCATCTAGGAAATATGACTGTGGTCCTATAGTCCATAATTGGAAGTCAGGGGACATTATTGAGCCACACATAGGTAGGAGGTCTGGGTTGATGAATGGGTCAGTGGGTGGGACTTTGCCACAAGAGACGGTTGTTCATTTCCCATTTCCTGCTGAGTCAATGTAGGTTTCTTTAACCATGATCATAATCATTCCCTAACCCCAACCAAGTGGTTATTATTTTTAAGTTGCTGTGGCAACAGCTGCGCACATAGATGCTGCAGCCAGTATCTCCTTAAAATTTAAATTTTGCTTTTCTCTTTGAATCTTTTTTGTGGCTTTATTGCTGAAAGTCACATCACATATGATAGACATACAGTCTTGGCAATGGAAAAGGAAGTGTAGGATTTGGATTAAAGAGCAGTGGACCTTGAGACGATCTTTCATCTTTCAACGCAAGATCAGCTGGACGCACCACTGCGGACCAGCCCAGGAGGAGTGGAGGAGAGAGGGTAGAAGAGGCATGCTAACGCACCTTAAACTTAAGTCTGCTCCTGGCTAATGTCTGGTTGGGAAAAGTAAACCGATAAAATCGGCCAAGCAACGGAATATCAGAGATCACTTGATTTACAACAGGTTATTGTGGAATTATTTCTCAATGATACCAACGCAATATTGCCTACCCTAGCTTTAATAATACTGGGTCTCATTTTTTAAGTTACAATCCAATCTGTTCATACATTGACATTACAAAGTGATTAATAGATGTAAATTGCTTCTCATGGTGCCTTTAAGTACTTATTTTAATCCAAACCACACTCTTTTCCTAACCCTAACCAATTTTTTAACAATAATTTGTGTAAGTAGGTTTTTGGAACCTACTGACAAATTACGTTGCGTGGGGGTGTCGTGGTGTCAGATCAAGGACTTGTTGTAGGAGGGAGCTGGCCCAGCAGGCAGATCCATCAGACTGCGCTGAATCTTCCCACAGAAGGGCAGAAGCACCACCCATCTAAGTATGAGATGGTTTCAGATGGTGCATTGGTATGTCATAGTGGCATTTTGGCAGCTACACTTTTATTTCATGCCATTTTCCGTGAGTTTGTTGTCATCCATCTCCACCCCCTCGCCCTTCAGCCAATCACATGCTTGCCCCCAGCCTGTCAGCAGCTCTTAGCTTGTGTTTGAGGAACCAAAGGGAAAGACACTACACTCTCTTTTGGCTTTCTTGTTACAGTGATTATAATAATAAAAAAAAAACATTTGAGTTGAGCATTAATAATTTATTGAATTTATTTCATAATGTATTGGTTAATTTTTAAATACATTTCTGTATTAATATGATTATTTCATAATGTTTTATTTATGCATTTAATATTTGCTAGTTTGGAGTTTCAGCAGCCAGGCTGTGCACTCTGGAAATATTACTACTGTACATGCTTTCTGAGCAAATTACAGTGAGAAGCTTACAGCTGCTCTGGCTGGTTCACATCTCCTTGACTTTTCAGTTTAAAATCAGTCAGTCAGTGTGACTCAACCTGCTTCAGAAGTGGCAGTTAGTAACACCTCTCTCTCCACTGCTGGAAAAGCTCAGGATTTTTTTATCCGTTTTTTTTTTTTTCAAGCTGTTCTGAGTTTGATGGAGAGCTTTAGTGTGTCATGAAGTCCATCATTTCTAAAACATTATGCTCTGCAACAATTAAAATGATGGGGAGAAAGCAGATTTCCCTCAATTTTCTGGCATTCAAATGGTGAGTTGGATCAGACCGAATAGTGCTGTATCCAAAAATATTCCAATCCAAACCCATAACTATTAGATTTAACTACAATTTTCGAGATAAGCCTATCCCTGATTTTGTTAAAGTATAACATTTATCTGTTTATCTCAAAAATGGCTGCTGGTCTATGTTGAAAGTATGATTATATGGGTGTCAGCTGTAGAGCGCAGAATAACAGCTAAATGCAACATTTTGCTATGCTGATTATTTTCCTTTACCAGAGTTTCTTCCATAGCCTGTAGTTATTTTGATTCCCTGCCAAGATGCTAATGCATGTTGCATCCGGACCCTCGCTGCTGCAGATGGAGGGCCCATAATTAGCTTCATTTCCCTTCATCAGTGCAAAAGGAGGCTAAAGCTGTTACTGAGACCAAGAAATACACTGTGACTGAGGGGTGGGTTTCAGTTGTTGCACCATCTGATGAGAAAGTTCTTGACGTCCAGCAGGAGCCTGCAGGCTCAGGTCATCGTGTTTCTGGGCTCTGTTAAATGGAGCTGTGGCCCCAGCATGGCACTGCTGTCAGACCTCACAGCCTCTGCCGACAACTTAGGGGGCTTGTAAAGAGGCCAGGGCTGATGGGTTTTTAGTCTCCTTGGGCGGCCAGCTGGAGGAAAATTGGAATGATCCCATGGTGTGTGTGTTGGTGTGTGTTTTGTTGTGTGCTGCAGAGAGACAAACTTTGAAGGTCTAGAAATAAGGAAATGTTTATATACTGTATATATACCTTCTTCTGGCTTGTTTGGGAATCCAAACTAACACGACTGGCAGCGTTTATCGGTGGGAAGCGAGAAGGAAGTGAGGGATTGTGTCCATGTCGCTGTTCTAGTGACTCCAAATGGTTGGTCAGAGCACCTGTAGGGACAATAGTGAGCAACTCCATGCGCATGGCATCTTTTTCAGATCAAAAATGGCACTACATTAAAAAAGAAGCTGTGAAAGCATGGTGTTGCTAATGTTTGACAGTGTGATAACATTTTTCAACCGGCCACTATCAGTCCAGTTTGCTATGTTATATTTGCTGTCAAGAAAAGAAACATTCTTACACCTATTTCCCCTTTTAAAAAGAAATTTACCAAACTATGTTAAGCTTTAATTGCCTTGTTGACTCATCATAAAAACACTTCAAACTTGACAGACAGAAACAAATTAAAACTCACCAAACTGTCTTGGTTAGTCTTTCCACTGTTGCAGCAGACTCTAACTAACACTAACTGATTTGGTTGAAAAAAATCCATAATTGGGTGAGTTACATGTGAAAATATTCTGGCTCTACAGGCTGTTTTCCTCACACTCGTCTTCTGTCTCAGGGGGTGTGTACTATGCTGCTGAATGCTAGTGCAGCACTAAGCAGTGTCTGTCACTCCTTCAGACCATTAAAATGACAAAAAATGACCAAAAAAAACCAACAACAACAACAAATTGCCGATAACTGATGTAGTTGTCCCATTACAACAAAAGATGAAATGCAATCCATGGAGTCCAATTAAGTTACATCCTTGAGTTTAAAGGTTTATCACATACAAAAACATGGTGTTGTTATTATAATGACATGAGACAATTATACAGCTTTGGAAAGTTATTTTAGCTCCAATTATTTTATCTCATATCTTGTCAAATACCAAAGTCCATGATACAAAGTCATTATCAGGAATGTGTGAATGCACATTTTTGATTGAACTGCATGCAGCTCTGTTCAAACTTTATGTCACATCCAGTGCTATTGCTGTGTTGATGTGGAAAGTAGAATTTGAGCTTTACAGTGGAGTTAGCGGTGATGAGAGACACAGTAAAGGCCACCCAAAGAGGGAAGAAGTGGGGAAAGAGCTTGTAATTTTACCACGCCACCCTGAACAATGACCAGTAGCATTTCAAAATCCTTTAATTCCTAATTTCCATAAATGTGTCTGTTCCACTAGATGTGACTCTCTGTCAGCTAGTGACTAGTTCTGTACGTTTCCTGTTTTACATATACACCATAAGGGTTAGGGTATATACAGCTCTGGAAAAACTTAACAGATCATTGTGTCTCTGTGTTTGAGTAAAATGAGCATTGTTTGTTTGTTTGTTTTATAAACTAATGACAAAAATTTTCCCCAAGGACAGACTTCAATAGACACTGAAACAGAATAGCTACCATACATGTAGAGATGCTGATGTGAGAAAAATATGGATCAGTCTCTTAAGTTTTTCCGTCGTTTGAAAATAGAAATATGGCTTTGTTAAAAGGTTTAAATCAAATATGCAGAGTACCACCAAAAATACAGAAAAAAAATATATAAAGAGGAAATCACACAGGCAAATCCTCAGAGAGCTGCATGAAAACCAGTAATCTGCTGAGAGAATAAAGAGCATAAGACGGAGGTTGAAAGAGAAATAAGTATGTGTGAATGTAGAGGAAAGATACAGTATAGACTCCAATGTGTGAATGAGACGTGATGTACTCGTTAGGGCGGATCCTTGTATCTTGCCAAATGTTCCAAATGTTATTCATGCTAGGAGGAACTCTAGCTTCCTCTCAGCGTGAGTCTCCTTTTCAAAGTCTCAAATCCACAGGCCTTGTGTTTGCCAGCATGGAAATGCGTCTGATGATCAAGCTAATTTAAAAGTGTGCTCTTGAAGTCAAGACACTTCATAATATTTTTATCGGAGAAGTGCCTTTTAAGTAATAATCCAGGACAAGGACTTCTATCGGTGAGTATACAGTGGTGATTCCTCTCAGTGCATGTTTGCAAAAGCTTCAGCAGCGATTTCTCCTAAACGGAAAAACAGCAGCAGTGATTTGTTTAAAATAAACAGAAACATACGTGGTAGCACAAGGTTTGACAGCCACCACAGCTGAATCACTGATGGTAGAAAAAACATGGAAACAGCATCAGGGATTAAATCATTTACTTTCTGTAGGGACATTTTCAAAGCAGAACGTGTTTTCTTCGGAGATAGAAAACCAATATTTCGGAAATGGAGAGGTAGGTAACAGCTGTTCCAAATATATTGGTCAATCAGGCAAACATGCCTCAAAACATACTATTCTTCGAGCCTTATTGGAACAATAGCAGAGTATAATTTTCTATTGACACCCTTATGTATTGTGGAAAAAATGTGGAACTATAAAAATTGTTGTAATAGAAAATGTTGAAAAATATTGAATCTGAATTCAGATCCTACCCTGTATTAAAATACATATCATGACAGACACTTGTGGGACAGGTGTGTATAGACCTTTCTCATTCAAGTGTATAGATTTATGACAAAACAATGAAAGTTTTGTTAAATCTAGCCCCACCAAAACTTAAAGATCCCCTCCAGACATGTATTGAGACATATATACAAATGCTGCTTGGAACAATAATGTGCATGACCGTGATGTTTGTTTTTTGTATCTGCTCTTTCTATCTCATTAAAAAATAGAATCTTTGTATGTGCAATTATTGTTCATTTCTAAAGTTTTCCTGCTGGACTCAAGATGCCTCCTGCTTCACTTGTATAAAGTCCATTCTCAGTGTATTTGCACTGGAGGCTTCAAGTTTCCATATCACACTTTTTCAAGTTGAATATTGGACCAGGATTGGCTTACAAAACTGCTGTGATGTCACAAATCATGCTTAAAATCAGATTTTCAGAAAGAAACTTTATACTTTCAGTAAATGAATGTGAAAACGGTTTCAACATGTTCAAACTCTGCACATACATCATTCTGCACAGTGAAGCTCAAATATGGAACAAGATGAAAAATATGCTTTTTGTGGAGGGGGACTTTAATCAGCTGTTCATTGCCACAACTTTATACCAAATGTTATTAAATTTATGTAAATCTGTGAAATGAACTAAAGAGAAAACTATAAAAAGTAAAGTCTGAAGAGGTAAAACTGACATTGCATCAACCATTTCCCCTATACTTGTATGTACATCACTGTAAAAATGAAAACATTGAGAAAACTCCAACTCAAACTCTCAAGTTTTAAAAAACATACCCACAAATAAAGTTGTTGAGTATTGTTTGAGTGAGAATTTTTTTTATTGAGTAAACTCATTGAAATGAAAGTGAGTAATTGGTTAATAATTTAAGATTTTAAATTGCAACCATGTAATTTTCAAGCATCAAAATAATGGTAATCAGCTTCACTGCCCACTATGAACAATTTTTGAAATACATTTTGCAGTTGCCTTAAAATTTTCTTGAGCTTTTAGTCACATCTCAAACATCTCTCATCTTCCCATCATACTGTATGTTCCTGTGATGGGAAGATGAGTAAATTAGCAGAGGACTGTTTAAAAAAAGCACTTGTGATAGCAGTAATGGTTGTAATCTTTCTGTCTATTGGCATGCCCAAGAGGGAATATTTTAAAAATGCCATTGTAGTATACCTTAAATAAACAAAGCTGTAAAAAAA